>MU679389.1:3956-15389 GCA_026770625.1 Nicotiana glauca | reverse complement strand
TCTGATGGCCTGTGCTCCTCATCACAAGTCAAGAACAAAGCAGAGATAGAAATGCTAAACCACCGGAAGTTTGTGACCAAAACCCATTCAACAGGCACGAACGAACCTTCAACTGCTCAATCATAATCGAAATTGACCGATTTTACACATGCGAACCAAAGAGAGGTTGACTAAGCGGAGCTCAACAGATGAAAGGTTTCAATGTCCCATTTGGACTTGGAGAAGGTAAGCAGTTTGGGGAATAATACAAGGGTGGATTTGGAATGAAGGTATAATGGGGTGATGTGGGCAAACGTTTGGGGAATTTGGACAACCGCCATCTCCAGCGACTTTTAGTGAGCATTCGATGATGAAGGCGGCGATACAAAAAAGGACCTAGGTTTAACAAATGTGTTTGGACATTTTTAATTAAAAGGAGAACAAAACCCTGGCCATTGGATAAGGCGTAATGAAGGGCTCCGCTTGATTTAATTGAAAACCTCAAAACGACGTAGTATTATCCTTATACTACGCCGTTTGGGAGGGTCCGGGAGACTAATTAATTTGGACCGGGTCAAGAGATGGGGTTTGGGCCTGGGCGGGTGCTTGGTGGGGATTTTATTTTGGGCTTATGAATCACTTTGGCCTGATTTGGATATTTTTTCAAGCTTTTCTTTTCTTTCTTCTTTTTTCCTTTTTATTCACCTTGTTTCTATTTTTATTTATTTTATTTATTTTGATTTTGTGTTTCATTTTGTACTTTTTGTATTTTGTATTTTTGTATTTTTTCTGATTTTGTAAAACTAAAACAAAACCTAATTAACTTCTAATATTATTAAAAAATGCAACAATTATCAATTAAAATGGCCTAAGACTATTATTTTGTAATTTTCTTTAAATTGTTCTAAAATGAATTAATACCTACTAAAATGTGAGATTAAATTCCTAAATGCAAAAATGCATATTTTTGTATTTTTTTTATATGACTTAACATGGACAAATAACAGGCCCAAAATTCACAAAAATTGTAAAAATAAAGAGCAAATCATTTTTGTTTGTATTTTTGGGAATAACTCATATATAGGGCAAAAATCACGTGCTCACAAGTATAACCTAATGAGATGATGGTGAATTTGAGCCCGGTCTTATCTGAAAAATATCTTATCATCAGCACTATTTTCCAAAAGGACGGGTAAGCATGCGCAACGGTGACCTGATACCTCCTAAAAAACTCGAACACAATTCTATCGAGAGGGCCCAATGTAAAAGGGTTACGTATATACATTCAAAAAGACTGGAAGCAAAAAAAATTGTTGTATTCCCAAAAACACATTTACAGCAGGGGGCATTTACAAAGTCTTCCCCCTAAGAAATTCTTGCACAAAAAGGAAAAAAGAGACGAGCTAAGTCTACTCTCCACCCCCACTAGCCTCGGAATCATCATCGAAACTCTCATCTGAAGTATCCAGATAAGCAAATTCTTCCTCCATGGTTCGGGCTTCCTCGATCTCGGATGAGATATCCATGCCCTAGTTACTCGCTTCCTCAAAAGCCTACTTCCTTGCTTGCACACAAGCATACACAACGACTTGAGTCGGATTCAGCTTGGCCTTCGCTAGTATGTCTCGATCCTGCTCATTCGCAGTGGTTGCATCTTTCTTGTATGAGGATGCATTTTCCTCCGTCACAGACTTAGTCGATAACACTGCGGCAATCTCCTCCTTGGCACTTGGTAGGAGGTACAAGGATGACGCCAGCTCCGTCCGCAGAAGGTCCCTCTCCGAGGCCACGACCCCATTTTGCCTCCTCGGATCGAGGACCTCTATATCCTTGGCAATTACCTCCTCTTGAAGATGCCCCATGAGTGCATTCTTTTTCCCAACCTGCAAAGGTGAAGCAAATTGGTAAGTATTCAAGTTGTTAGAATAAAAAGCAAGTTCGTAAAAGGCAGTATTACCTTCTCAGCAAGGTTATCTTTATCTCGGCACATTTCTTCCAACCTAGCCCGAAGCATGCTCAGCTCCACCTCCTTTCAGGCGGAAAAGGCCTCCGACTCCTTTAAACTCGAGGTAAGATCCTAGACTTCCTTCTTACGGAATACAAGCTCATCTCGCAGCTTGCAGATGGTATGATCATACATCTTTTTAGCCTACAACAAGACAGATGTATCAGAAAAATAAAGGAAAATACTTAAATCACTAAAATAAATCAAAAGGCATTACCTGCCACTAGCACCTCTCCGCTTCCTCAATGGCATCGGGAGCATCAAGGTCAATATCCTCACCAAAACTATCGAGGAAGTCTCCAAGCACACCTCCCCCCTCGTGAGGGCCTCCCACATTGGTGATATTTGGGTCATGTGCATCCCTAAATTCTCCGGGTGAGAATCGGGGACCCTAATTAAGGCTACCCAGAACATCAACATCCCCGAAGGACAAATCCTGTCCCCGAAAAACTCCAGGCCCATGCCCATTGAAGCCGTTAGCAACGGGTTCCTCGACAGGGACTGTGCCATATCCGGTTAGGAACTCGAAGACTGTATCCGTGCCCTTCTCGAAGGCCTACAAAATATGGGCTCGAGCCGAATCAACCATTCCCGATTTAGTAGTCCTCGATCTAGCCACCGGCGGGATATCCGTGCCCAACCTCGTCCTTTGCACTAGTGGGTTCTCATCATCGTCGTCATCCTCATCCTCATCCTCAGTGCCAGGACTTGCCCCGATAACTGAAGTCGAGACCTTGGCATCAGCCTGAGGCATATGTGATTTGGGCTTCTTTGACATAGGAGATTCAACGGCCACTTTTATCTTCCTCTGCTTATCCTTATTAGGCTTCGAGTTTTCTTTCTCGCCGTTAGGAGGCGATCTTATCAGCACTCCCTCGCCAAGGACTGCACAAGCATAATACTCAAAGCTTATCAATACAAAGAGTACGCGAAAGAGATATTGAAACATGGTGGTAGCGGCAGCAAAGGGCTTACAGTGATTCTTGGTCGGCCACCGCGTTTTAGCCAAATCGGGACAAGAACGCTCGAGATAAGGGAATGAAGTATTCAATTGCCTAATCTACCACAACAGGTCCTGGACCGCTTTGGGATAAGGGAAGATCATTTTTTGAGAAAAAGGTAAGAAAATGGTAAAGCGTGTTCTAGGGAGAGGTACTTACACTTTATATTCCACTTCGTTGGGAAGGGCATCCTTTCGGCCGGGATGATGTCCGATGTCCTCACTCAAACAAACCTGCTCATCCACCCACGATCCTTGTTCTCATCAATGCTCGAGAAAACAGCTTCAAGGATCGAGGGTGAAGCTTAATCAAGCCTCGATAAAGACGAGGACTATACAGTCTAATCAAGTGGTCAAGGGTGAAGGTCATACCCTCGATCGCATTGGAGAAATAACAGAGCATATAGACTATCCTCCAGAAAGATGGATAAATTTGTCCAAGCGTCACTTGATACTTCTGACAAAAATCGAGAATAACCGGATCTATCATCGAGAAAGAAGGATTTGAGGAATCAACAGGACCCAAAGTGAATGAGTACGTATATACATAAAGAAAGTCGGCCTTGTGGTCCACTATGCTCTCATTAGAACGGGGAATCTCAACCGGCACTGTCCTTTCCCATTGGAAGTCTTTCTTCACTTTTTGTATATCAGTCACGATGCTGACATACTGGGACACGTGTTCGCATCGGCCCGCGTAGATGAGGGCCTCTCGATAGAACTGTATCAAACTCGATGGGGGTACACTGTTCAACGGTGAGGCCACTTTGGTTTTGCCCTTGGATGTTCGAGACGACGAGGCAGCACCCTCTTTTCGAGGCACTATTTTAGAGGTTCTAGCCATGATGATGGAAAGGTCCTTCTGCGAGGAATCAAGAACGTAAGAAAGAAGAATGTAAAAAAGAATGACTTTGGCTCTGAAAGTTTGAAGTTGTTGTAAAAGTGTGAATCACTAAATGATTGGTGTATTTATAGAAGCCATATGGGCAGTAGAAAGGAAGAACTAATAGCGGTTCATGGGCTTCTCCATAGTCGTATTGAAGGCGACACTTGCTTGGATTTTGAGTCATGGAATTTAATGCTCTAATAGACTGACATCATGGAAATAGTATCAAAGAAGCAAGAGTTCAAAATTGTTTCCTATCATTTTATTTCTAGGAAATGCGGGGACTATCTGTATACGGTGAAATCAGAGGGGGTTGATTTCATGGCCATTACGACGCTCCATAGATACGCTTGCCAGGGCTCGAGTGAGGCTTGATATGTAACCTCGAAGGATTTCCAAACGATCAATTTTAAGGCAGTGCAAATCGATAGCTATGATGGAAAGATAGGGAGTTCCCTAGGCACTTGATTGAAGCTGGCAAAGTCTATTAGGCTAGTCAAAACCCATGACATGGCATTAAATAGTTGTACCAGCCCTATATCCTTATAATAAATGCATGTGTACTATATTAGGATTCCCCCTCATATATAAAGGGGATCCTTGTCACTTTGTAGGGAAATCTGATACGCAATATTGAATATACAAGAACATCCTCTCCGCTTTCTAACTCAATATATTCGCTTGATTTCATTATTTACATTTATCGCTTATATACATTGTGTTCTATTTATTGTTCGCCATTTATTTCCTATTATTGATCATAAAAGACTTTCATCAAGGTTGTCATAACTATTAATCCTCCATCGACTGCCCTCGTCAGTGCATCCGACTCGACCTCGAGGCCCCTTATTACCCGCCATTTGGTTTGATTATTACATTATCTACGATCTATCATCTTAATTCTAATCCTTTACCTAGCATCTATTGCATAAACAACTAGCATATATTTTAGAACCACAAAATCAAAACTAATTATTATTACCATTTTCAAGGTAAACAGAAGGCACTTGTGGGAACCATTCTGACGCCGAATTATTGATTCACAAAATCGTTAGAGCAGGATACTACTGGGATAGCATGAAAAAAGACACTAAGGAATTTGTTCGAAGATGTGATAAATGTCAAAGGTTTGCATCGATGATCCATCAGCCCAGAGAGCAACATCATTCAGTCCTATCCCCATGGCCATTCATGAAATGGGGGATGGACATCGTCGACCCTCTGCCAATGGACCCAGGTAAAGCTAAGTTCATTTTATTTATGACTGACTATTTCTCTAAATGGGTTGAAGCACAAGCGTTCAAGAAAGTAAGAGAGAAAGAGGTTATAGACTTCATCTGGGATCACATCGTATGTCGATTTGGGATACCCACCAAAATAGTGTGCGGCAATGGAAAACAATTTATGGGCAGCAAGGTAACAAAATTCCTCGAGGAGCACAAAATAAAAAGGATATTATCAACACCGTACCATACTAGTGGGAAAGGACAAGCCGAATCAACGAACAAGACTATCATCCAAAACTTAAAGAAAAGGTTGAACGACGCTAAGGGGAAGTGGAGAGAAATGTTACCCGAAGTCCTTTGGGCATATCAAACCACATCGAAGTCTAGTACGGGGGAACCCCGTTCTCTTTTGTATATGGATCTGATACCTTGATTCCGGTCGAAGTCAGAAAACCTAGTGCCAGATTTTGACATATGACAGAAGAATCAAATCACAAGGCTATGAATACTAGCCTCGAGCTATTGGATGAAAAACGAGAAGTTGCGCTCGTTCGGATGGATGCGCAAAAGAAAAGAATAGAGAGATATTATAATAAAAGAACCAACCTTTGCCACTTCGGAATCGCAGACTTAGTTCTAAGGAAAGTCACCCTCAACACTCGAGACCCAAATGAAGGAAAACTAGGCCCAAAGTTGGAAGGACCATATCGAGTCCTCGGTATCATTGGAAAGGGGTCTTACAAACTCGGCACAACGGAGGGTGAACAATTGCCCAACAATTAGAATGTATCACTCCTCAAACGGTATTATTTCTAAGGTATGACTTTCACCCTTTCCATTCGTATTTGATACTAACTTATTGCAGGTGTTCGATCGAAGACGTCGAGAAACTCTTCAACACGGGGACCTTAGGTTTTAAAGCACGTGTTGCATTCTTTTTCTCTTAGATCAGTTTTATCCCAAATGGGTTTTTCTAGTAAGGTTTTTAACGAGGAAACAATTATTTGCTACCTGAGGAAAATTCAATAGTATCCAAGGCTTCTTTTCAATCAACTTCGAATACTAGGGGCATCACCCTCGGAGGTTATATTTTCGAGGAAAATACTTCATGTCAAAGGGTCTCGATAGGTAAACTTTGTAATGGTCCAAACGGTCAAATGAACCGTGACCAAATAGATTAGTCAAGCCCCGATGGCAAAATATGTGTGCATTATAAATTATTTCAAGAAGCATTCTTTCTATATCAAACATTTTGTGTCTCAAAGAATACTTTCTACTATACGAGCTCCGTACTTATGATTTTGTGAGAAATAGCTCAAGGTCCAAGAGCAAATATACCTCAAACACTCGGAGACTGTCATCGATGATCGACGTATTCGAGTTATCTAAACTCGAATTCATAAGACCTCAAAAAGGCACCCCACGATCTATAGGACAAGGCCATCATCCTTGGGGACTAACACTTCAAACAAGTTCGAAGTGTTATTGGGAAATAAGCGCAAGAGGCATACCCGAATGCTACGACAAAATTAATGCGCCTCGGAGACGTCCGAATCCTACAGTCAAAAATAGGCCTTCGAATTCTTTGAAAACCGGTTAAAAAAGGCTACCCTCGTCAAATAACCAAAAGGGGCTTCGATAAAATCAGTCCTCGAAAAACTTTAAGAGGTATCAAATTATCTTAACACAATTAAGGCATAAAAAGCCCAATGGGTGAAAAATACATGCTAAGGCATAAAAAAAAATTTACTAAGTATTTTAAGCCGAAATAGGGGAATAATATCCATCTTTTAGAGGCCATATAGGCTTGATCTAAAAAGCCTAAGGTCAATATACTTAGAGTTTGAGACCTTGTTCTCACTCCATCCGAACCCAAGGGTTCGACTATCCCGAGCCCAAATAAAGAATAACTTGACTATGGCTCGGGGACTCACCATTATCCGACACAAACTCTAAAGGGCCTATGCTTCGAGTTCAAACCTTATTCGAACTTGACCAGGGTAACTTCGAGGAAGTCACCCAAAACCAAAGTCTCAAATGCATCGTTCAAGCATAAGGTTGTGTTGAAAATTTTACAAGGCAAAAAACATGTTTATAAAAATTGAGAAGGCATTCAAGAGAAATTTTCTTTATATATTGATGAAGAAGGATATATACAAGACACTGATAGGGGTCTTACAATAAAGGAAAAGAAAAATAAAATCCTAACTATGCCCAGGGCTGGGTTCTCCCTCGAGGGAAGCTTCTCCTTCGGGTCCCTCATTGTTATCGGACCAGCCTTGGCTATTTTTCATCATCGGAGGAGATAAGAAACGTGGCATCAGCTTCAAGCACCTTAGCTTGAGCTATCTCTTCGAAGAGTTCAAAAACTCGAGCATGGATTTCCTCGAGGGTTTCCCTCCAGGATTGGCACTTCGCCAAGTCATTGCTTCGTCGCTCTCGAGCGGAAGCCTCGGCATCGTCCAAGTACATTGCTATGGATTTATCTGTCGTAATCTTCGTCTCCCCGACCTCTGCCTTGGCCTCAACAAGCTTGGCTTCGAGCTCCTCAATCCTTTTGGCCTGGGCTGAACCTTTCTCTTTAGCGCCCCGAAGTTGGGCCTCGGCCGATGACAGTTTGTCCAAAGCAGCGTCTTTCTCCACAGCAAGGTGGTCCATGTTCTCCTTCCACTGATCATAGTCGGCTTTGACTTGGTCAACCTCACCTCGGAGCAGCTCAATCATTTCCAGCTTTTGCTACAACTGAGATATTGAAGTATTAGCCTCCACAGTTGGATCGAGAGCGTACTCTTTCAAAAGGTTAGTTACCTGCTCATCTAGCTCGGCCTCTTCCTTATGAGCCTGGGCCAATTCAGCTCGGAGGTCTCTCAACTCCTCTTCTTTTTACACATAAAGGCGTTTGAGGGCGTCTCTCTCCTTAGTAAGCCTTTTGAGATCAGCCTCACACCGGCTCAACTCGGCTTGGGATTTGTTGAATGCTTCCCGATGGAGAACCACATCCTATGGAGAAAGGAAAGAAATCAGTAAGGAGGGGATAAAAACAAACGTAATAACAGGGAATGATATTTACCTGGTTCAGGATACGAAGTGCCTCGTTAAAAACCATTGTTGCATCTAGGTCAGAAACATCATCGACCTCCGCAATGCAGCCACGAAATATGTCTTCCCCATCATGGGTCGTTCCGACATTAGGGGTCTCCAAGGATCGAGCCTCCCAAAACTGCTTTTTAGAGAATTCAGGGTCGAGGGGTGAATCGTCAAATATTAATTGCCCCAAGCGAGTCACTTGGGGCGCTCTTTACCTTCCGAAGAGCCCTACTACCAAACCCTTCGTGCACACTCGCTGTTTGTTTACCACGGTAGGAAGTATCTTTTATCCCCGATGGCTTGGGACTTTGCTCGGAGTACCTTCCGAGATCTCCTCGGTCCGAGGATGAGTCTCCTCGACCATCACCTGCCTGACTATTTTTGGAGCCTCGATGCTCCCCCTTTTTCGAGGCACTAGCTTACAACCGGTGTCTTCCCCCTCCTCATCTTCATCTCGTAGCTTTTGGGCTATGCCGGCAGACAGAGCAGCAGAGTCGTACTTCGATTTATGAGCCCTACTTTTCTTAGGCTATGGGGTATTAGAAGGCGAGGCCCTTCTCCTCTTCTTGTCCTTGGCAGGTTAAGGAACCACCTCTTCCCCAGGCGGGATCGGCCTCAATTCAGTAACATCCCCGAGGCCTGTGTAAAAGGAAGTCAAGTGTGTGTAAGAGGAAATGTTTCATAAAAGGACGTCATAAGCATATAAGATAAACTTACCATGATTTTTAGCCTCCCATCTACCCCTTGCCAAGTCAAGCCAGCAGCGATCGGTATGAGAGAAAGTTGTAGCCAGCTTCCGAACCCGGCCCTTAAGGTTGTGGACCACGTGAGGCATCCAAGCAACTGCTGCATAACAGATGAGAGTGTTACACAAAGCAAAAAATAAAGTACAAAGATTAATGGCTAATACTTACGATCGGGGTTCCACTTCTCGGGTAATGGCAGTTTCTCCTCGGGGATGAGGTCACAGGTCCTTACCCACACGAACCGGCTCATCCAACCTTGGTCTTTGTCCTCATCGATACTTGCAAAAAAGGACTTCGTCGATCAGTGTTGTAGCTTGATTAATCCTCGATAAAGTTTTGGTCGATACAAACATATAAGGTAGCTAAGAGTGAATTCCAACCCCTTGCCCTTACCAGAGAAGAAGCAGAGCATAATCACGATGCGCCAAAACGAGGGATGTACTTGGCCGAGGGTAACCTCGTACGTCTTGCAGAAATCGACAATAACTGGGTCAAGAGGATTCAATGTGAAGGGGTAAGTGTAAACACTTAGAAATCCCTCCACGTGAGTGGTGATACTTTCTTCAAGGGCGAAGATCTGTACCACGACCTCGGGCCCCCAGTTGTAGTATTCCTTCTCGACGTCGAGTGTTTTTCCGTTATCGAGCAAATATACCTCGATACATGTTCACACGGCCAGGGACCGACGTAGGGTTCTCGACTTTAAAGTCAGTTTTAGGACACATGGGCCGAGAACAATCTCGTGAAGGAACGGTTCAACTGGCATTTTGTCACCGGTCGGCCGGAAAGAATAAGAGGCTTTCGCCTGTTGTGGAATGGTTTTGGAGGTTTTCGCTATTGATTCAGAAGAGATGAAGCGAAAAGAGGTTGAGTTTGGTACTTTTGATCCTAAAAGATCAAATCAACGGGGAGAGAGGAAGAGACTTAGAGAAATTAGTAAAGATGAAAGTAAAGTTTTGATTCAAATGGGAAACCTGTATATATAGGTTCACGACGACGATTTGGTGGCGCTAGTGGCCGACCGTCACTAGCAAGTATATAATGTTTTAGGGAACCGAACTGACAAGATGTTTCGGTCACCTCGAGCATTTACATCATCGGGATGATGTCATTATCGGGGTTTCTAGAAAATCGAGGCTCAAATCATTTCTTATCATTTTATTTTAAGAAACGAGGGGACTATCTATATACGGTTGAAATTAGGGCTATCCGACTTCATTCTTTGATGGAATTTTAGGTTAAACAAACCTACTAATTAATATTCAAAAAAGTTTAATCTAGAGAAAGAAACAAGACATGAAGAAGAAGAAGTAGAAGAAATGAACTCGTACAAGAAATCTTATCCTAAGTATTCAAGTTGACGTTCAAGAGGAAAAACGTGAGATTATACTTAGCCAAAGCCTCTTAAGACTAATAGCTCGTTTGGCCAAGCTGCAAAAAACAGCTTATTTTGAAAAAATTTCTTCAAAAGTGCTTTTGGTAAGAAGCATCTTGTATTTGACTAATTAATTTGAAAAGCACTTTTGAGCCGCAATTAGTGTTTGGCCAAGCTTTAAAAAACTGCTTCTAAGTGTATTTTTCTCAAAAGTGCTTTTCAGAAAAGTGATTTCGAAGAGAAGCTACTTTTTTTCTGCTTCTCCAAAATTAATTCTGCTTCTCCTAAAAAGCACTTTTGACCGATAAAAAGTGTTTTTGCCTCAAAAGAAGCTTGGTCAAACAGGCTATAAGCTTCTTCCAAACTAATTGAACTAAGGTCCTCTCCTAGGCAGCTTATATATTACTCCCTCCGATCCACAATAAGTGACCAATTTATTTTTGGCACGCCCATTAAGAAAATACTACATTCTATATAGAAATATCTAGTATGACTAAACTACCATTAATTAAATATTTAATATGAGGAGTAAGAAAACTTTTTAGGGATATGTACATAAGGGTAGTTTTGTAAAAACTTATAGAAATTGACACTTATTTGGACCAAAATAAAAAAGTAAATTGATAACTTATTGTGGATATTTTTAAAAATGATAAAATACCAAAACTGCCCTCAAACTATAGGCAAATTTGGGCCAAATTCTGCCTGTTTCTCTTTTTTTTTTTTTTGAAACCAAGATTTGCATCAAGTTGTTTGCCCAGTATTGGTTCGCCATCTTCCAATATTTTGACAACTCACAAACACATTAAAGTGTTTATAAAGCATGTCCGTACCTTTTAACTCATCTTGCGCACGCATTCGATACAAAATTTTATTTTGTTTCTTGTACTAATGAAACTAGTTGTATGATGTATTTTTTTTTGTCTCACAATTTAGTAGATCCAGATTTTTATGGATCCAGAAGTTTAAGATTGAGATTCACACACAACTGTCGCACCTCCTTTTGGCGCGCCCCTACCCCGGGGGGTGGACGCGAGGGAGTTTTTCCAATTAAAGTGATAATATTCGAAACAGGATTATTTTATTTATTTCAGAGTCGCCACTTGGAATAAATTAAGGTGTCCCAAGT
>MU679387.1:126103-137503 GCA_026770625.1 Nicotiana glauca | reverse complement strand
TGATCTTCTTCTCTATTGTTAAACACTGAAACTTGACTATCATGCTTCGAATGTCTTCATTTTAGTTACTACTGTATGCTGTTATTTTTCCATAACTTGGTTTCACGTGTCTATCACTTGTGCATGCATTTATATATACTGAGTTCCTTCTGTGGTTGATTCTCAAACTCGTGATTAATTTTCAAAACTCTTCCTTTCTGAAATTCTGATTTTACTCGCCTGTTAATGGGTAATTGATTCTTTTCCTTTGATTGGCATCCCTAAATCTTTCCAAAAATAATTTTAAGTCATGTACTTATACTTAATTGCCTATTGTATGACTTTACTACTTCTTTTATGGAAACAGCCATTGTGCTTACAAGGCTGATTCTCCTTTCCTTATTTGGATCCTGTTAGCATCCATTTGAATAAGAATCCCCTGATTAAAGGGGAGTCTTATACTAATTTGATTCTGATTTGTGACCATGCCATTTTTGTGATAGATTTGTACTTGTTACCTTATTTCTCTACACGTTTTCAAAGCTATAATACTCTCATCCCTTTTCTTTGAATACACGAACACAGAAAACAAATCGGAGTTCAAATCACTCTCACTTAAAACTCTCTCCCTCTTTCAGCTACTTGTGCTGTTGTGGACTTTGTTTACTCTACTTTCTTCTTCACCTTTTGCTTCTCTATTGGTATGTCCCAGTTAATTTACAGGTCTCAACAATTATGTGTTTTATTCCAGCCTACTTCTGTTCGTGTCTTCCTTAGTTAACATTTATTTCTAGCATGCTGTAACATGTTTCCCTCTCCCTTGTAATTCTATATTTAATTTACGTGTACATCCTGTCTCTTGTTGTTGTGTATTTGATACTTTAATGAATCCCAAACCTCATATCCCCTTTGTATGCTTTAAGTTATGGTTCAGAAATATGGCAATGCCTGAAACCATTGTCCATGGTTATGAACTGGACCCTTTGGGTTCCTAAGGTTGTCAATTTTCCCTCCCCATTCCCCTATTGTGTGTATGTTGAGTAACAGCCTTGGCCTGCCAGTACTTCTGATTATTGTTCAGGCCATGGCTTGACCTCCAGTAGGTCTTTACTCCCTAAATGCTTGATCATAGGTTTGGTCAGGGGTGTTCTAGTCTGTACTGTGGATGGGCATGACCACCAACCTGTCTGGGTAGTCCTCCTACCCTTTTCTATTGCACTTATACTTAACTCATATAATTTAAGTTCTACCCCTCTCGTGTGAGCCTTGCCTTGGGACCCTTGAGCTCCCTCTGAACTTGGACACGTAAGGGTTGGCTCTTCCACACTGCACAACTCAATTTCTATGAATATCTTGGGTGTATGCACTGCTTGGGGTTCCTGAAATCCCTTGGATCTCTGAAACACCTTAGATAAGAGAAGACTTGAAAATCTGAATCTCGGAAGTGGTTCAATCTCATGTTATTAGGCCTTAAGTCTGAATTAGGTTCCTTGGATGCAGCTAAGGATTTCTATATTTTATTATTTCAGTTGTTTCTTTTGGGTTGTAATAATTTGTATAAACTCTGGGGAACTTAGTAAAGAAAGGGGGATGAGATTTACTTTCTGCACCAAGGGTAGAGATCCTGCCTATAGGTTCAAACCTTTATTTCTACAAACGCACCTAGAGATCCTGCCTATAGGTTCAAACCTTTATTTCTGCAAACGCACTTAGAAATCATGCCTATAGGTTTTAATTCTCATCTCTGCATATCCACCTAGAAATCATGCCTATAGGTTTTAACTCTCATCTCTGCATATCCACCTAGAAATCATGCCTATAGGTTTAATCTTTAATTTCTGCAAACACACATAGATATCCTACCTATAGGTTAACTTCTAATTGTTTTGCAATTTTATATAAACATGGCCTACCAAACTGTAGCATTCTGCAAACGTCATTAGGCAAACTATTTGTAGGTTTAAATAATAAAAACTGCATATAGATGCCATGCTCATAGGATTTTGTTAATGTCTAAAAGGTGTCCAAATCATTATTCATATAGAAAGCATACCCATAGGAAATTTCGAATCTAAATAGAGATAATACTAGCTGTTAAACTTATATTGTCCCGCTAAAATTGATAACCTCTGTTAGTTTGCACATTTGTTTCTAATATCAGTATATGTCACGCCTTGTTCTAATTAACACCTAAGTCAATCAGATCAGTTTCAAACAACTGCATTCGAGTATGCCTAATGTAGACTTTTCGCCAAAAAATATACGTTGAACCAGTCCGCTCGCTGCTTTATTCAAATAAGACCAAAAATCAGTACGTGAAAGACATGCTAAACTCTGTGGTTTTCGATGATTTATGGAGGCATATTTGAGCCTTGCTTGCTTGTCTGTTTCCCCTTCTATTTGCAACTATTTGTTTTGGTTAACGCCTTAGTATTTTCTCCCTTTGCAACTTTTAAAAGCCCCAAACCCCTTTCCTTTTAGGATTAGTAGTCCATTTGCCTCCAGGACTGATAGGATCGGGACAGGTAATAGCATGCAATAAGTAAACTATATCATTCCGCGCTTTAATACCTTGACGGGGTGGGAAGGGTAAACATGGAGATGATGATTACACGATAACACTACGCGTACAATTGGGTACCGGTGTTGTGCGAATGATCCATGTAATGTATAAACCTAGGACCCCCTCCCTCTTTATTAGTTTAATAATTTTCAGATTTTTAAAAGCTTCCTGTTTCTTATACGTCTTTCAAGTTGCTTGCACCAATTGTTTGACTCCTTCCCTTTACTTGCGTATCTCTTCAATCACAAAACTGTCTTTCTGAATTTCAGCACTTCTTTTAACCCCCTTTATGCTTCTTATTTGAATACTTGCTTGTTTATTCGTGTTTGCATTTAAAGTCACAATTGTAGCATGGCCGGGAACCACACTAGTGGATCTTGAGGGGTGCCTAACACCTTCCTCTCGTCATAATTTCGAGCCCTTACCCAAACTCTGATTTTCATCTTTAATTCTTCTAAAAAGTATCCTAATGCACTATAATCATTAGGTGGCGAATCTCCAAAATTCAAAAAAAAAAAAATAATAATTCCCAAACGGAAAAAGAGTTGTCTTCCCAAATGTCGTAAACCCGATTCCGAGGAAAAGGGGGGCGTCGACACCCATCCCACCTCCAAACCACTCCTACCCCACTCACTCCCAACCACCTCTACCCCTACTCCCACCACACCCCACCCACCCCAACCTTGCTCATCATCCACCCAAAATAGAAATATTATCAAAAGTACTTTCTTTTCATGTGTGTAAAAAAGTGTACTTTTATTTTATTTCGACAAACTGAGTACTTTCTTTTCATAATGTAGAAAAGTATTTTCTTTCATTTCAATAAAATGAGTGTTTTCTTTTCACGATGTAGAAAAATATTTTCTTTTATTCAACAAAATGAGTAATTTCTTTTTATGCTGTAGAAATGATACTTTTTTTTTCAACAAAAAAAGTATTCTCTTTTTTAGTTATCGAGCTTATATTTCAATGTTGCTTTTGTTTTAAAAAAAAAATTGCGCATTAATTCATTTGAATTTATGTGAAATTTAAAAATAATAATTATCCTTAAAGAATATAGAGTTCCCGAGGGGAGGGGAAAGAAGTACACGAAACATCATGATTTTGGAAAAGGTGAATTGAGGAGGAATAGCATAAAAAACAAAAAATATTTTATAATCTCAAACCAATCATTAAAAAATATTTTTTCGGATTTTTTTTCCGCTCATCAACCACACTATAAGAAAAGTGATAAAACCACTCATTCCTAGAGAAACATTTATGATGAAAAACATTTTTTCCTGTACCAAACATACCTTTAGCTAGCGTTTGGCCATATATCCCAAATTTATTTTGAAAAATCTGATTTGAGTGAATTTTAATTTGAAGATGAATATGTGTTTTGACATACGTTTTCAAAACATATTTTTCAATATTATTTTGAAAAAACATGTATATAATTCCTAAGTTTTGGGATTTTGGCCCAAATTCAGCTCAATAGCTGATTTTGGAATTTGAAATTTTTAATTTGAGATTTGACCAAAATATGAGCAAAATTTATGGTCAAATATGAATTTTAAAAATAAATCTCAAATTTATTTTGACAAAATTTATAGCTAAACGGGGCATATGACCCAATTTTACTTTAAAACGAAAGGATCTGAGAAAAAACAAACAAACAAAAAAAAAAAAATCTCAAATCACTGGACCGGTGCTACTTTAATCAAACGGTCATTAGCCAGTTGCACATTCCAATACAACATATTACCATTATACCCGTGCGGTTCCCCTATTTCCTTCCCGCCTTTGCTTTCTTCTAGTTGACACCTTCCAGAATCGAAGAGAAACGAAAAGCGAGAAACAGCAAAAAATCACACACAAAGTCGCCAGATTAACTGATAGAAGTGCAGGAACTAATGTGCGGAAGAGCTCGGTGTACTCTCAGGGCCGATGATTTTCCCCGGGCTTGTCAACTCGACGGCCGCCGCGTGCGTCACGCTGACATGAACCGGTAACCGCTTTCTTCTTCAGCTTCTAATTATTTTCAAATTAAACAGTTTAGTGTTCACTAGCTATAGTGTTTTCAGAAAGATGTTGGTGGAAAGTTGATGTTTCTCAACTAAAAAAATTTGAAAATGAAAACGTGTTAACCTTTTTTTAGGTATCGGCCGTCATATAATGTGGCGCCGGGGTTCAATGTACCAGTGGTAAGGAGAGAAGACGAGTCCAACGACGAAGGCGTTGTTCTTCATTGCATGAAATGGGGTCTCGTTCCTAGCTTCACTAAGAAAACCGAAAAGCCTGACCATTACAGGATGGTAATTTCAACATTGCTTTCCTAATTTGCCATTAATTATGCTTAACTACGCAGTAATTTTCTATTTGGTTTGAAGAGTACCTTGTTGGACCAAATGACCATATAGACTCAGAGTTTATAGTATGTTAGCTCAGTCCTCAAGAAATGGGAAGTGCTTGTGATAGATGAACTGATTACAGATTGAATGAGTGTATTAACTTTTGTTTTCATTATTGTCTTTGTAGAATGCCTTGTCACATTATATGATGTGGTATTAAATATCTAAGTTATTGCATTAGCACTTAAAATTTATTCATTAAGTATAACATAATGTGTTAGTTACTGAAAAATAACATAATGTGTTAGTTACTGAAAAATACTAAAGCTTAAATTTTATATGCCCATGATTTTTTAAAATATCTGAAAACATGCTAAAGATAAGGTCTATATTTTATAAAGTAAATAAAGTATAAGTTTATGAAACTAACCACTTAAATTTTACTGAACTCTGAGCACTTATTAGTCCAAGTACCTTCAATTACTTTGGAGATTAGCTGCTTCGCCAGCCCCGCCCCATATACAAATTTATTTCATTTTCACTGCATTTACCTACATTTGACAGCGATAACAACAACTCCCACGTGTGGGGTCTTGGGAGGGAAGTGTGTACACAGACCTTAGACCTACATTTGACGAGTTAGAAAAACAAACTTGTTAATTTTAATTTAGATTTCAAAAAAAAAAAAAAACCTACTCCGCCCTGCCCGATTGCCGTCTGTATCAAGATAATTCAAGTTGATCTTTCTAAGGAAATATAACTTAATCATTATGTTAATTGGTGGACAGCCTCATGAACAATGGATGGAGAAGCTAGGAGAGGTAAACATGTGAGATTCAGACCCGACACCACTTTGGTGTAGGATCATTAGACTATACTTCTTACACCGCAAATTAGTCAATTCCTAGCGAATATAATAACATGACAATGTGATGTCTGATACGATATGGTATCTGCACCTAATGCCCCCTTAATCAGTTCTATGTCTTGAAAAAATTAATAAATTCATGCTCAACATACTTTGAAGGACGAGAAGCATTTATATCTGCTAATTTTATAGTTTTATCAACATTTTAAGTGGAAAAAACGGAATTCTTCAACAAGTGTGCTGGATTTTATTTTTTTGATATTCTTCCATTCATGTGAACAATACTTTGAAATTCTATTAAAGACTCTATACTAGTTAAAAATATATTGGATGAAGTTATTAAACAATTAGACAAATGAGTTAGTCGCCATTTTAGAGTATATTTTTTTCACATATACCCCATAATTAATTTTAACTTACTAGTATTAGTTTGAGCGAATCTTAAAAACTAGTTGAATCCAAGGCAAACACTCGTTCATTTAAAATACAAAACATTAAAATAGTCCACATTTACAAGGATCAAAGAACCGACATTTGGTGAACCATACTTTGGTTTGAAAAAGGAAAATCAAGTACTATTACTTGTTAAAGAATTCCGTTGTTTCACTTGAAATGTTGATAAAAGCACAAAATTCGTGGATTATAAATGCTCCTCGTCATTCAAAGTATGTTGTGCATGATTTTTTTTAATGGTAGAGTGGCTTTTTTGAGAAATGTAAGAAGAAAAACGGGCTACAATGGTGGAAATGGGGGGAAACAGGTAAGGGGGAACTTCTCAAAATGGAGTAAAGAAATTTCTTCTTTTTGGGTTTTTTTTTGGGGTTGGGGTTGTGTGTGTGTGTGTGTGTGGGGGGGGGGGGAGGCGGGCAGGAAATGGGGAAGGCACCGTTAAAGTGCAGCATATTTCCATAAAACACTTGAAGGCGTTATACTAGCCGCACACCTTCAAAAAAGCTGTAGATGGCGTCAAATCAACATGAAGGCGCGAGTCGCCTTCAATATCTTTTCATATTTTTTTGGAAACCAAAAATGCGTTGTAGACAGCACCATTTTGCGTTTTTACATAAAAGAAAATTTGACAGTCCCATTTATTGGACTGGGCTCTGATTTTGCCTCATTTCAAGAAAACCCTCTCCCATTATCTCAACCGCATAGACTTCCTTTTCCTTTAACTTTCAAGCCTTCTGGACCCCTTTAAGAAAAGAAAAGAAAAGAGCAGACTGCTTTGCCAACAAGGAGACAGAGAACGAAGTTTTCTTTGGTGATGTCTAAATTTCTCCAGCAGCTTGCTTTAGCAGTTTCTGCCAATTGTTTGCCTGCTTATTTGCTCTCCTAGGACTCCGGTCACCCGGCTCTGAAGAGATTTTATGTTTGTTGATACTTAGGTTATTTTTTTCCTTAGTTATTTTTTGTTTAAACTTGTATTTTGCCATAAATGGATGTTTGTGCAACAATTAAGCAAGCATGGAATGATATAAAATTTTGATGACAAACACCATATTTTTTCCTAATTTATAATAGATTTTGGGGGCACATTTGCAGAACTTTTGTTTTATATTTGGAATCAGCCAATGTTGCTTTGTTGAACTGCTGCATGGGTGACTGTTTAAATANGGGGGGGGGGGGGGTGGATGGATAGAAAAAGGGTAGAGATTATCTGGCGTAGTTTGTTCTTTTTGGTCGGAAAGGAACAGTACTCATATTAAGGTAATAAAAGTTGCGTACAAGGAGTAGCGGGCACAGGTGTCGCGCTATGGTGGCTAACAAAACTATGTAAACTAGGCGAAGACTCTTGACTGAGTCATTACAAAAAAGGGAGTTGGGAACACCACGAACACTAGGGCGTGGTGGGTCGGTGATAGTGTAGTTTGTTTGATTTTCTTAAATAGTTTGTTTGATTTTATTACATATTATATTATAATTGTTTTTTGGTGAAGAGATAGGAGAGCTAGACACTGGCCATTTATTATACAATGACATATTCTCACATTAGATTTGATCAGAGAATGGCTTACTTATATGGATTGAATATCTTGCTGTCCTTGCCCGCGCAAACAGTGTATGACCGTGGTTGTTTGCAGTTTAATGCCCGGTCTGAATCAATAAAGGAGAAGGCTTCATTTCGCCGCCTTGTCCCGAAGAATAGGTGCCTGGTAGCAGTTGAGGGGTAGGTTCTTTCTTCAACTATACCAAGTCCATGAGAGTATCCATTCTGTATGCTATCTATTTTTGGCTGCTTCTTTTCCCATAGCTGACATCCTCTATCTCAAACTGATATTTTTCTTTATAACAGACAAGTCGTCAATAACTTTCAGTGAGTGGGACTTACCTAATTTTGCTTCCAAAAAAAGAAAAGTAGAAGAAATACTTAAAATTAGAGGATATTGTGGAGAACCCAAAGCTTTCTTTTTTTAATGGAACTTTTTTTGAAATGGAAATTTTTTGTTTTTTCAAATGGGTTTGTTTTTGTTTTTTGAAATGGAGTGGTGAACCCAAAGCTTCTTTCATGTAAATCTCTTCTGTTGTCAGAATAGCAGAATTTGTCTCAATTGCAATGTCAATGGTTCTCAGTGATGCTATTTTCTTCAGATTTTATGAGTGGAAAAAGGATGGATCAAAAAAGCAACCTTATTACATACATTTTAAGGATGCTCGGCCCCTGGTGTTTGCTGCCCTTTTCGACTCTTGGAAGAATCCTGAAGGTGAATTACCATCTTTTTTAGGGTGACTCATAGTGTGAGTTACTAGTCGCAGTCACTAACATCATCCTAATTCATGATCTGTCTATTTCTGTTTAAATATTTTATAGCATCCAAAATTGAATTTGGAATTACAACTTTGAATATCTTGCTAATGACTAGCTGTAGGCCTTCCAATTTTATTTATATATGAGCCAGATAACAATATGAGATATTTCTCTCTTTATATTAATTCTGTACTTACCTTATGGATCTGAAATACTGCACCTGTGAGATAATGGATAATGCTACAACTTGATGCGTTCTTTTATTGTTGTTCTAGTTAGCAAATTACATCCATTGGATAACTTGAATGCTGCTGAGATTTGTTCCTTCTCGTAACACAGGAGAGGTTCTTTATACATTCACTATATTGACAACTTCGGTGTCTTCATCTTTAGAATGGCTCCATGGTTAGTTTTCTTTTATTGACTGTTGGTAAATATTCCTTTTTTCTTGATGTACATTTTACTCTAATTCTTGACCTTTTTATTGTAGAATGCAATATTCAAATAAAAATAGGCGAAATATATAAACGGCCCCTTGAAGTTGTCCTCAACGGTCAAACAAATACTTCAAGTGATCCATTTACCATTTAGACACTTCAAGTGACTATTAAGTGTATCAAGTAAACACCCGATTGCAACAGACTACATGCGTGAGTTACAATTGCCAATGACCTGTCAAATGAGCCAATTAAAGTGCAACACGTGTAATTTATAATAAAAAAAGGATATATATAATTAAAAAAAAATAGAAAATAGATCTAAAGAAGAAAAATAAACCCCTTTCCTGTACTTTTATCAAAACCAGCGTCTATTCCCCTCCCCACCCCCCACCCCCTCTCTCTTTCCCCCTCCCTTTCATCTTCTTCTCATCTTCTGTGCTCCCATTCATGTCCCCTCTCCCCTGCCTTTGGCAAATCCACCCTGCAAATTAAAACTCATACAAATATGAAATAATATAGATTAGCCAAATAGAGAACTAAGGGATCATTAAGACCTCGCCAGAAAAGCTCCTCGCCGGAAAATTCGTTCTCCAAGCAAAACTAAAATAAATGATTCTATTGGAATCTTCAGTCTTCTCTCTCCATTATTTTCTTGATTATGAATTTGGGCTTATATCACTTTTTTCCTCTAATTTATTATTTTTGGTGTAAAATTATCTTTAAAATTGTCCGCTATGAAGATGAAAGAGGGTGGAAAAATTGTGCTCTTATGGTAGATATGAGGGTGACAGGACTGACAAAAAAAATTGCGGTTTTCCACAGCAACAACATTTTTGCTGCTTCTTTCGCTGGATCTGGGACTGATTTTGGGTTGACGGAACTAGGCGGAGCTCTGAAGGTTACGAGCAATAGAGTTTTGTGGTGAAAGGTGACAGTTTCTGATAGTTTTCGGTGCTTAGTTCGAGCTTTAATGGCTGAATTTCCTCGCCTTTGTGTCATGGTGGGGTTGAGGTGGTTTAATTCAGAAGAAAAGAAGAAGAAAGGTTTAGTTGCAGTTGCTTATTATTATTTTTTTTTCAAATCAATCAATGCCCAAAAAATATTTTGATAGTATAAAATGATAATATACCGTGGGACCCACTTACAAATTTTAATTCAATTCTAAAAGCAAGAAAGAAGAAGTCTGATAAAAAACTCACGCGCCCAAATGTAACTAAAATACACGTAACTTTCCATGTCAGCATGAAGTGTCTACGAGATGCATTTAATAGGCACTTGAAGTGTCAAAATGGTAAATGGGTCACTTGAGTTTTTCAAGAAGTCTGATGAAAAACTCACGCCCCAAATGTAACTAAAATACACGTAACTTGCCATGTCAGCGTGAAGTGTCTACGAGATGCATTTAATAGGCACTTGAAGTGTCAAAATGGTAAATGGGTCACTTGAAGTGTTTGTTTGACCGTTGAGGACAACTTCAAGGGGCGGTTTATGTATTTCGCCATAAAAATACCATAATCCATATTGATGACAAACAAAAGTCATAGAAAGCTATTTAACTTTTCTTTATCTAAAGAAGAAAGTTATTTAACTTTTCAAAAATCCTCTACTTTCTTCATAGAAAATATCTTGGTTTCACCATAAAGAACAGTGTTTTATTTCAAGGTAGGTTTTCGGTAACTCGCTGGTTTCAGACTGGAAAACTGTGAGAATAAAAAAAGTGCTCTAATGGATATTTCAGGCTATTCGTTTCTTACTATTAGCTATCCTAAGAAGAAGAAAAGATAAAAGTGAGATAGCTGTACTAAATATGATGGCATACATATAGTTGACGAACATAAGAAGGCTTTAAAGAGGAAAACAACAAAAAGTTACACTAGAATAATTGTTCTCTTTCATAGTCTTTAATGTCATATTTATACAATTATCATATGAGGAAATATATTGAAGCATTATCAATTTTCAGATAATATGTAATGTGTGGTGATCACCACAACATTGATGGTGTAAAAATTTCTCAAAAAGTTATATGTTAATGATTTTTAGCACTAGATTATTCTACACTAAATGTTCTGTATTTAAAGGATTTTGTTTAGAAACTCTAGTTTTTTTCATCATTTTATGTTAATACCACATGCACTAAAAAAATTATCATGCATATAAACTTTCCGGTTTGTTTACAAATTTAATATGATCGAGCAAACCATAACACGGTGGGATACATTTGATTTGTTTAATGAATTAAAATTTGGGAAATTGTTAATTGTACTATTGTATAAAACATATTGTGATATATTCAGGGAACTGTATTGCTGCATGCAAAGGAATGGAGACGGTGAATTACAACTTTTATGACCGTAATTTCTGTTCTTATTTTCCCCAGTTCCATGGTTGGAACTGTAGTTGTGGATGTGAGAAAGGAATGAGATTTAATTGAAGGAGCCTGCCTTGAAAAAGTTTTTAGATTGTTACAG
>MU679387.1:100766-121332 GCA_026770625.1 Nicotiana glauca | reverse complement strand
GCCCTATCTATTCCATCTCTCGAGCCCCGAAGAAAACCCCCTACCCTTCGGACTCCATATATCTTTTGACTCTATATATGTGGGCACCTGATATCTATGAGGGTTCACCCACCCCGGTTACAGCATTCCTTTCTATTGCGCCTAAAATCTCTATTTCTGCTAATATTTCACGTGTTTAGTCATTTCACCATTTGGATACTTCAAGCTTTCAGGAATATGCAATGTGATAAGGTCGTGGAAGAAGCTTAAGAAAATATACACATGACAGGCGCTTGCTTACACAAAATTTGATAGAAGTAACCAAGTTATGAACAGTCGATACAGTATTTGGAGTATTCCTATGTCTACCAGAAGGGAAGTATTCAAGTGTAGGGGGCAACATCTGAAGTGCGATATATATCATCATGCTTAATGAAAGCATCAAATACGACAGCAGTGCATCACTCGGCGCTCTAGATACAGCATGCACTAAGCTCTCCTGAAAGAAGAAATGAAGGTGAAAGGGCCAACTTCTTGATTCCTTGTTAGTCCTTGCTAGGCTTTCCACATGTCATTGCCACATACTCCCAGTGTTGCACTGTAACTAGAAATGATCATCAACCTGTCGAGAACATCAAGATAATTGAGAATGCAGAAGGTTTTATAGGATAGTGGAAGTTTGTGATGTGACAGCAAGCTTAGCGAGGATCATTAAGAGCTGTTAAAGAAACTCATTCTCAGCGGAAACAGAATGAACTATAATATTGCATGATTGCTGAATAAAATACAGGGTATAAACCAAAAAATGGCATGCTTGGAATTGGACAGCACATTGCACCAGCAGATCAAGTCACTTTAAACATGCGGCAGGACAACAATGCATGAATGAATATGATACTGTTGAGTGTTCACAACTAGGCTACCATATGTTAGTGATGTGGAGGATTTTAAAGCCCATGAACATGTGAATACTATAGACGCCTGCAGATCAACATCAGAGTCCAAGTGATTTCATAAAATGAGGCAAAGCGGACGGAATTTCTCTTACACTCTCACTTTTGCAAATTGATATCAATATCCTGCTTTGGAATCTCAGTTGAAAGCTAAAAAGCAATACTGTCACGAACAAACTAGAATAGGTTTTATGTAAATTAGAAGTTTATTGTTAGTTGAAAGTTCATCTACAGACTGGCACAGTTTTCAAGTATCTTTTTCATTCAACACGTTGACTTTGCCCATAGGATCAGTAGTGAGATTCATATTTACTGGAGATCTTTGCTGCTGTCAAAAGCTTCAAAATTGCCTCGATCATTCATATGTTTATTGAATTTACGCTAATCTATCTTAACCTAAAATTTACATTAAATCCATATCCACAAATGCTTTCTAGCTCAAGGGTGAGCTTTGTACACACACTGGCAATCATGAGGACTTGGCTAAGATCCAATATAGGCTAAATCCTTCTTGACTTATATTCTAGAAATCCTGACACTACAGATATTGGTCTTCAAAACATTTACACAACATAAATTAAAATAGGAGTTATGAATGCAATAAGACAGAACTCTTTATCGCCATTACAGCAGAAAATGGAAGACATAAACAACAACAACAACAACAACAACCCACTATAATCCCATTTAGTGGGGTCGGGGAAGATAGTGTGTACACAAACCTTACAAAGGCTGTTTACAAATAGACCCTCGGCATCCTTCCCATCCAAGAACTTCCCACCTTGCTCTTGGGGAGACTCAAACTCACAAACTCTTGGTTGGAAGTGGAGTTTGCTTACCATCAGCAACCCCTCTTGTCAAAATGGAAGACATAAAGCACCTCTAAATTCTCAACGCCATAAGCCATTCAGATATATGTTCAGATAAATAACATTTGATCGTATAAATATAACCATCGAACTCTCAAATCAAATACACGTAATAAAAGACACACAAAAAAGAAGATCAACCAAAACTTTATCAGAAAAAATAGTCATTACTCCATACAAATTTCACAAAATGGGGTAATCTTGAGCTATAATAAATCACCTCAGTACCCTCCCCTGCTGCTATTAAGAATGGAACCAAGCGTACCCAACACTGCAAAAGCCAAAAGCGGACTAACATCCAAAGTATCAAAAATTGGGGGAATAATATTCCTGAAGAGATTCAAATAAGGATCGCAAAGGTCCCTAATAGCAGATAACGGCTGCCTGTCCCACGGTATATTGGGAAACCAACTGAGCAAAACCCTAACCATCAAAACCCCACTGTATATATCAAGCCATTTCGCCATCCCAGCCGCCACCACTGTGAACGGAGTGTTCAGTGCCCCAGTTGGCTGGTCTTTAAGGGCCGCAAAGAACATAGGTCCAGCAGAGTATACAGTCGATTTACCCAGCCCATGAAAACCCAAGTTGTAAGCTTTGTGCAAAAACAATTTTGAGGCGGTTAAGGTGATTGCTATGAGGGTTGTGATTGTGCGGGTAGAGCCAGTGATTAAAGGGTCAGCTGGATTAGATTTTGTGGGTAATGGGTTTTGGAGAACAGTTGAAGATGAAGCGGAGATTGTGAATTTCTTGGGTTTAGGAGTACGGAGAGAAGAAGCTGAAAGCGAAACGAATTTGGGTTTGGAGAAATTGGGAGATGAAGGAAGAGAGAGGGTAGAGTTGTTTTGATTGGAAGAGAGAAGATTATGGTTACGGAGGATTAGGGTTTGAGAAGCCATGAGAGAAGAAAAAGCCATTGGTTCTTCCGAAGATTCTCAAAGCTCACCCTCAGGGGTTTTCAACCTGTTCCTTTATCTTTATGTTTTTCCAAAGAAAATGCACAAAATACTTTGAAATTATTTTGTACTCTCCTTTAATTTTAATGGAGCTGCAGTGAGAATTGGATGAATTTTATGTATTATAATATTTTTAAAAAAGTTTCAAATTTATTCCTCTTATTTTGATTATGATTTAACATATTTTTTATTATATTTTAGGTTGACAAATGGAAGGTAAAATTAAGATAGTTTATGTGTATTTTTGACATTCTTTTCCTTTTTATATCCTATTTATTTGTTTAACGTTTCTACTCTATTTTGCCAAACAATGTGGTTTGTACTGTTGGATTCCTATATTTTTATTCTCTTTTTCCTTGAAGTCTAACTATATAACCTCCTAGTGATTAATAATAACTTTTTATATTCATTTGATTGACTTAAAAAGAGTTTGTTTTTATTTGGACTGAAGAGAAATAGCTTTTATTACTAAATTATTAATTTATTTTGTAAGAAAGTTCAACATGGATCAAGGACCTTCCCAACAACATTGAAATTGTGTTTGAGACCTGACATTATTGATAGAAGATAACGGAAAAAAGGATGCGAGTTCAAGAGGAAAAAGTATACTCTTTGGTGAGTGGACCTCCCCCGCATCAACAAGGTGTGAAAACTAATGCTTCTCTAATCAATTCATTCTACTCCGTTGGATCCTAATCTATACAACAAGAGATTCACGCTCAAACTACTTAGAGGATTTCATTCCATGAACATCAACCCCAAAGGCACCCAAGGAGGGTTAATCCACAAAACCGTCAATCACCACAAGAAGAGCATAAAACAACAAGCTCGGAAAAGTTATGGTCAATCAAGATACAACCACAATCATGAAAGAGAGTTTAACACCATCAAGATTACTGGTCTACTTTACAAAGAAATTAGTGATATGAAAGAATAGTTGAATTGGTAATCAAGAGTGAACGTATCTTCCAAGTCAACAATGTGCCTAACGCCATGAATATCAAGTATGCTATCACCCAATTTGAGGGATTTGCCTCTATTTGGTGGAAATTTTGCAAGAGACTAAAGGACCCATGACTACTTAAAATAAAATAAAAGGTGTCATTAAGAAAATATTTGTACGAATTACTATCAATAAGATATTCTTTCAAAGTTCTACACTTTGAGGCAAAATAGTAAAGATGTGAAATCTTCGAAGAGTTTGAGAAGACCTTATTGTTCCAAGATTCCTATAAGGTTGCAAAAGTATGCTACTTAGAAGATACTTACCAAGTGGCTTTGAGAGTTGAAAATGAGCTTAAGGGTGAGAAAAGCTACAAGTCCAAGAGCACTACTTCTTTATGGAGCAGGGAGAAAGAGACTTGAAAACTCTCAAGATATTAGGACAAGCCCAAAGAGATTAAACAAGTTTATAAGAATCAAGGTAAAAAAATCAAACCTAAGGTAAAGACTAAGGAAGGAAAAACAATGCTTAGTACAAGCTCCTACTAGCATTAGGTGCCATAATTGCAATGACCTTAGTCATTACATGAGAATTGTCCAAACCGGACATTTATTATTAGCATGGAAGATGGGTAATATTAAACGAGAAATAGTGACCACGGTGAAGATATTGAAGAGGAAAGTGAGAGTGACCATGGAGAGTGTGAAGAAGAAGATCGGAAGCACTACTTGGTAGTAAGGAGGCTTATGGGTGCACTAGTTAAGGAATAATTAGATCAAAGAGAGAATATTTTTTATGCTAGATGCAAGATTATGGGGGATGTTTATTCCATAATTATGGATAGTAGAAGTTGTGCAAATGTGGCAAGTGCTCTTTGGTAGAGCAACTGAATTTGCCTACAATAAAGAGTTTGACACCATATAGAGTACAATTGTTAAATGGACGTGCGAAGTTGAAAGTGATAAAGTATTAAAAATATTTATAATTTTCTAGTGTCATGACGAATTTTGGTATGATATAGTGCTAGTGTAAGCTTGTCATCTTCATCTAGGACGACCTTGACAACATGATAAAGAAACAAATCATGGTTGAAAGAATAACAAGTATTCCCTTGTTAAAGATGGACACTTTCATTCTTTTACCTTTGACCCATTGCTAATGAGTGGAGATTACAAAAAATTGAGAAAATTAAGGAAAAAAGCAAAGAATGAGCAAGAGAGAGAGAAAAGTGAAAAGTGTGGCAGTTCAACAGAGAATAAAGTGAGAGAGGAAAAATGAGAGAAAGTTTCCGCCTTTAAAGAACAAGAGTGAGCCTAGAGGGAAAAGGAAAAAAATTAATTTGTTAGCAAGTTATCAAGATCTTTTGAGAGAGGTTGAGGATAACCATTCTCTTGTACTTCTTATGCATAGAGATCACTTTTTGACTACTAATAAACTAACCCCTTTTACTTTCTGATATTTCTACTCTTGTCTAAGGTTATGAACATGTCTTTCTAGAGAGCTATAAATAGAGCTACGGCCTTTGAGAGGAATAGAGTATCAAATTGACTTTATCCCAAGATCTCAACTTCAAAAATGAAAAGGTATATAGGAGCAATCTAGAGGCTATAGAAGAGTTATAAAAGCAAGTTGACAACCTTCTTGAGATGGGGTTTGTGACGGAATCGTGAGCCTTTGTGTCGTGCCCGTGATCCGAGAATGCCAAAGATAGATAAAAAAAATTGGACAAGGCGCGTTAATTGTATGACTATCATAAATTATGATAAAGCATCACCGCCCAATACATAGGCTTGATGATTTACATGATAAATTTATTGAATCTCTTATCTTTTCTAAATTTACTTGAGAAGTGGTTATCATCAAATTAGAATGAAATATGATGTTGAGTGAAAAAACTGTAATGATCTGACTGGTTATTTTGAGTTTCAATATTTTGTTCAACTATTTAAGACTTTGAGTAGCTTTATATGATACATTATAACTTACCTGTATGGTTGGTTTCGATGTTCGAGATGTTCAAAATTGATTTGTAAGAGTGATTCTCAATTTGGAAGCTTCAAGTTGGAAGAGTTAATTAAGGTTTGACTTCTGAGTAAATAATCTCGGATAATTTTTTTGATGGTTTTGATAGATTCGTATGGTGATTTTAGGCTTGGGGTTATGCCCGAATTTGATTTCTTAGGTTCCTAGGTGATTTTGAGGGTAATTGCATAAAGTTGGCATTTTGAAGGTGTTGGAATTGACTAAGTTTGACTTAGAATGGACTTTGGTGATATCATATCCTGTTTGGTATTCTAAGCCTTAGGACAGGTTTGTGTTGTCATATTAGATTTGTGTGTGAAATTTGGCTCTATTCTGAGGTGCTTAAGAGCGACTCGGACACTTGAGTTGCGTACTAGTTAAGTTTAAGAATTTGAGTTGACCACGATTAAATAGTTGACTTAACAAGTTAGATTCATGATTTAAAAGTTCTAACAGGTTTGTATTATAATTTTGGACCAGTACGCAAGTTTTACTTAGAACCCTATGAGTTTTGGATGGGTTTGGGTTGCGTCGAACTCTTATTTGATGTTCTACCATCATTTTTTTTTAGAAATAGAGGGTACCATTCGATTGAACCATTAGATTTGTATCGTGATTCAGAACTATAGCAACAAGAATCGTTGAATTCCGAGGTCGTGTAAGAGAGTTATGCCCATCCCAATGTCAGGAAAGATTGCTAGTTTTTGGTGCGAACTTTTGTTCTTCACAAACACAAGGACGGTCCCGCAAACGCGAATAATGAAATTTGGGTTGATGGGTCAACACGAAAAATTATTTTTTGCGAATGCGAAGGTGTCCCGCGTAAGGGGATGAATATAAATCATCTGGACAATTTTATATTAGCAGACCAAGCATTTTAGTATTTTTAGAGTGTTAGAGCTCGGTTTGAGGTATTTTTTCACGACATTCTTTTTTTTTTTTAAAAGGGTAAATATATAACCTTTATTTTGATGTTTTCCATAATTATTTCCATTCGTTATCGTTTTTATCCATATTTAAATTGTAGAAATTGGGGTTTTGAGTCCTAAATTAAGAAATAATAAATCCTTGATTTGAGGGTGAATTTATGGATAAAATTAGATGATTTTGTGGATGTAGACTATATAAATTATGGGTTGTATTTATTTTTGAGAACTTTCAGAATCCGGGCGCATGGGCGGGGGTCGACTTTTGTTAACTTTCTGTGCGGATTGGAAATTATTTGTAATTGATAAATTATGAGTTCTTGAGTATGATTTTAATGTTTTGCACATTTTTTGGCTAGTGACGGATCATTTGGTATTTGCTTGAGGTGTTAAAGATTTTGGAGCCGATTATCGAATTTTAGAGCAAGGTAAGTCTCCTATCTAATCTTAAAGATGGAATTTATCCCCGTAGGTGCTTTATTTGACACATGCTATATGTTATGGAAGCTACGCACGTATGACGTGACGAGCGTCCGCGCGCATGCTAGATTCTTATTTATATCCGGGTAGACTTAGACTTAAACCATGCTTTAAATGTATTACTTGAGTTATTCTTACCCGTTCAAATTCTTTAATTCATGTTTCAGCCCATGACTAGACTTTTATAGGTATCGAGCTTTCTTATTCTAGAAACTTGGTTCGCTACTTGATTAGCCGCAAAAATTATACTTTCTATTATGGATTACTCCTGTGTTGTACTTATTTGTCCGAAAGTTTCTTCATTTCTTAACTTGCACATATATTTATGAGTTGAACTGATGGCCCGTCAAAAGTTTCAGTATTCTTAAGGGATCGGACCGATCGCCTCAGCACTATAGGAGTAGGCCGTTTGCCTAAGAAGGATTATGTGATACACTTATGGATCCAGCCATTCGTCCCTCAGCAGTATTATGAGAATCATCTATAGATCAGGCTGGGATGTTGTAAAATCACTCTTATGGGATTGGACTATTTTCCTCGGTAGTACTATGAGACACTCTTATAGGATTGGACCATTCACCTCGATAGAATCATGCATAATAATAGGTAGGTAACATATATTTGAGTATCCAGACTCGAATTTGACATTTGATCCTGATTTTGATCATATATATATTACATTCGAGGTAGTATTCGGTATTTGATGATTTTATTTTGAGGATCATGTTATACACATATATCTATTTTTGCTGCTACTTGCTATACTTCATACCTGTCTACTTTTATTTTACTTTGATTAGTGGAACACTAGTAAGTGATGTCGACCCCTCACCACTACTTCTTCGAGGTTAGACTAGATACGTACAAGGTACAAATTGATTTATGTACTTATACTACACTTCTATACTAATTGTACAGGTACTAAGCCAAGTACATATGGTAATCATACAGCCACGTAGGCACAACTGTTGAGGAGAGTTTGTGGTGGGCTGCATTTTTATGTTACGATACGCAGCACAAAAAGTCTCTTCCCTATTCATTTACTATATTCTTTCTATTTCCTATTCCAGACAGTTTTTCTAGTAGTATTGTATATTCCAGTAGATACTTACGCATTTGTGATACCGGGTTTTGGGAATTTTAGACCAATATTCGCGATTGTATTTCTATAATGATATTCAGTTTTATATTTGATCATATTCTAACGTTGAAAATAGTGTTAGTAGTTTACTATAAAAACAGAACGATTTTGCTTATTTATTTCATCACTTGTTTCAAAATGTATTATGAATTATCGACTCGTGTGCTGATTTATTGTCGGCTTGCCTAACGACATCGTTCGGTATCATCACGTCCTATGATGAAAATCGGGTTGTGACAGCTTGGTATCAGAGCACTAGGTTTATATAGGTCTCACGGGTCATGATCAAATCTAGCAGAGTCTTGCGGACCACTATGTAGACGCCTCTACTTATCTTCTAGAGGCTACATGACTACTAAGAGAATTTCCCTTTCTTGAATCCTTATTCCCTTTCTTGAATCCTTATGGTGCGACTTTATTTTGGTTGAAGCTTATATACTCAGTTCCTCCCTACTCATTCGTACGCAATGTTGAAAAATCGATATCAGTTGGGGTACCAACGAGTTAAGATGATGCTACAGATATGGTGTGGGATGTTATTCTCGGTGTTATAAGGGCGGACTACTATCATGACCTTATGGAGGAACGTTCAATCATTTCAGCCTAGTGTTGGTATTGACTACGGGTTCAGGGCTTACATAGTGTATTATGATGCTTCACGCGTCGATTGTCGTGCAATATTGGTACAGAATGATAGGGTGGTTACTTATATGTCGCAACAAGGAATGCTTCGGGATAAGGATTATTCGCGTGATTGGAAGGTTGGAATTTTTTTCTTGTGGGGGTGAGGCCTTGCGCAATATCCTTGTTTGAGAGTATTAAGGCTCATAAGTATGACGGTATACATTTGCTTTTCCTTGGGGACATGGTGTTGCGATGTGGGGCTTAAGGAGCGGTCATCAGAGATGATAGTGCATTGCGACTTTAGGGTCAAATTTGCTTTTCTGGTATTGATGGTTTGAGGGAGTTGATCCTTGAGGGGGCTCATAGTTTGTGATGTTCTATTCATTTGAGCACTATTGAGATGTATCATGATTTAAGATAGCATTATGGGTGACGGAGAATGAAAAAGGACATTGTTGGATGTATCTCGCAGTAGTTGAATTATCAACAAGTCAAGTATGAACAACAGAAATTGGGTGATTTTCTTTGGAAAATGGCTATACCAAAATGGAAGTGGACCTGTATCGATATGAATTTTGTGGTAGGGTAGCCACAGGCTTTGAGGGAGGTTGGTGTGATTTGGGTCATTGTGACAAATGACTAAGTTTGTGCATCTCATTTGGGATTAATTACAGACTATTGATGAGTTAGATTAGCAGTCCAGATTTGTTTGTGCTTGTTTTGTGAGTGTAGAATATGGGCTACGTGGTGCAATTGAATTGGCTTAGAAAGGAGGTTATGGATCGCCAACCTAGACTGGTTAGGTCGTTTGGATTGGATCAGGTGGGGGGTTGGGCTAGTTGTTTAGGCTAGTTTTGTTTTAACAAATAATCACATTGAGTTAAGTTAGGTCTTTGTAATTATAGCCCTTTCGTCTTTGATCCTTTAAAATTAATTGAAATTAAACTTAACTAATTCTTAATTAAATGTGACAGAAAATGTAATCATCAAATACATTATAAATTACAGTAATTAACTAATTATTTAGCAAATACCTTATTTTCTAAATTATGAAAATTAATTTCGGACTAATTCAAATAATAAACGAGCTAATTAAAAACCAAAGATCAATTGGTTAAACTAATTGTAAAACTTATATTTCAAATAACATATAGATGTTATTTTAATTATTTCAAAAATAGTAAGGGTAATATGTTTTATAAACATTTAACACCGAATTCTTGATTTAATACTATTAATTACCAATTTATGTTATATTTGTACAAAAATAATTATTATTGATTAGAAAATATTTTCAACCCATTTATTGCAAATCAATAAGTATAAATAATTTAATTGTAAAAGTGAGGGTCAAAATTGGTCATCCACACCAGAAATCAAAAGCTATCGGATGCAAAAATATTCTCAAAGCTTTGTCATTTAAATGTAAAAAGAATATTTTTGCGCAACACTTAAGAAAAAGAAGTTCTTTTATTAATTAAAGTGCCAAACTTAGTTAAACGTTTTGGCGTAATTACAAAAGATAAAGAGAAAATATATGTATCGGTTCTTGCTGCCAGAACCCAAAGGGATAGAAGAGTCTTTATTTTCTCAAGTATGTTAAGGCTGTTCTGCTGCCGATTCGAGGCCTTCATCTTATTTGGTTACCTCTTCGGCTCCTGAATACTCAGAGTTAGTACTTGATGAATCAGATGCAGCGGACCGAGCAAGAAGGTTCTCACGAGCAGTTTTTTCCAGTTCTCGGGCCTTGCTAATGCGGTCATTGATATTGACAAAGCCTTCTTTGGCCTCATCCAGGGTATTCCTTTTCATATGGTAAATGGCGTAAGTTTTCTCGAAGATGAGAGAATCTTCTTGGTCCTGGAGTCTTTCTTGGAGCTTATCAATATTGGAATGGAGCTTTTCGTTTTCAGCTCTCATTGTGCTGATTTTGGGATCGACTCAACGTTGGTGGATGAGTAAAGTCGATTCTGCTCCATGACTCTTTTAAGTCTCTATCTTCCCTTTTTGCTCTCCTCTCCTTGAAAACTATGACCTCCTCAGTATTGGAACTTAAGTTAGCTTCCAAATTATTAACTTGCTCCATCAAAGCAAACTCGCGCTCAACAACACTAGTCACTTTGTCATGCAACTCGATTGATAGCATCCTAGGAAGCTCAAATCTATTCAAGGTCAAGGATGAAGCTTTGGAATATCGAATAGGGAATTTAACAAGATGTCAAGCTAAAGAGTTGCAAAACAAGGTCACTGAACTTCAAGTGCAAATAAATAAGTTATTAATTGAGAGGAAAAGCTCAAGGATAAATGTTGTGAATTGGCTAGGTGTTACAATTATCTTATGGCCCAAATTTATGTCCAAGAAGAGGAGTATTTATTTCCAAGAGACATAATTTGAAGAAGGTCCTAATCAGTCCACTTTTGAACTAATTTGGTACCTAAAATGTGTCCAAACTTGTAGCCCATGAAATCCTACATAAAGCCGCATTTTTATAACCAAAAAAAAAAAAAAAGACTTACTTGATGTCCAATAAGGGTACAATATGCGTGCTAGATGTTAAGTACAAGTTGGTGCCAAGTTGCTTGCAAATTTCCTTCAAGATTTCCAAGATTCTATCCAAGATTCATTTGGGATTTTCAAGAACCTATCCTAGATTGGTTTTAACTTATTTTCATATATTTGGGGACTATATTTATTGCTTTCCTAGGTAGTTAAGGATATGTTTTCCTTTTCCTAAGATTGTTGGAATTACTTTCCAAGATTGACTTGGTTTTAATTTTCTAGTATTTTTTCTTTTCCTAAGATAGTTGGACTTATTGTCCAAAGTAGTTTAGGACTTTATTTCCTTGGTTTTTAGTCTTAATTTCGTGACCCCTCCTACCTATATAAGGGGTGTGTTCTTTGTTTTAAGACTTAAATTATGACAAATCATTATCAATAAAATTATTATACTTTTCTTGCACTCTTTTTTGTGTGTCTACTCTTGGATTTATTCTTCAACTTTCAAGATTCAACTTAAGATGGTAAGATTAAACTCGTTTCAAAATCTTTGATCACTTCTAGGTATTCAAGAAAGGTGATAAGTTTAGGGTAATGGTTGTTCTTGTTATTATGGTCGGGTTTCACAATCTATTTCTTAGTTTTAATTCTCTATTAAAGGAGATTATTTCTTTATTAGCTAATTGTTCTTGTTAGGATTCAACTACAAGAATAGACATTGAATTCAAGAAACTCTTTCTTGAATTCCATCTATGTTTAATTACTCTTTTTTTTTTGTTTTCCTATTTTCTTTTAGCTTCCGCACGTTTTTCTTATTTTTCTTTAGTAATTCTTGGACTCCTATCGTGTTGTTATCATTGATCCACTTAGATTTTGCTTCCTTAAGGTTTTGGATGTAGCTGAGCAACTTCCTAGCTATGGGCCATCCTATCTTGCTCGGACTGCTACAACCGAGCCTCAAGATCATCCACTCGAGCAATTTTTTTCCAGTACTGAGAGGCACTTGGAAAATTGATTATGTTCAGCCAAGAGCTGATCTTGCTCCAAAATGAGCTCCTTCTTGTCCGAAATCAATTTTTGTATGCCCTCGAAGCAAGAAGGTGGGACTGCAAACAGTCTAATAATAAGATTATTAATACAAAATGTAAATTAAAAGGAGATAGAAGAAAGACCGCTACCTCTGCCAAATAGTGCATGCTATTGTTTATAAGGCATTCCACAGAAAGGGAGTCCATTTTTCTCCAATACTTTGTGAGGCCAGCGACTTCAGGTAATTGGCAAGCTCCACCGGCTTGGAAAGAATATGGCACTCCTTCGAAACTGAAAGAATGGTATTTCACTTTTTATGAGAGTCTTGGAAAGGTACTGAGTAAATATTTCCCCAGTTTTCGTGGTCGGGAAACTAAGGAACTTTCTACTTGTTTAGCTGGTGCCGATGGAGAAGAAATAGTTGGCGTGGAAGGAGCGACCGTTTTTTTTGGTTCAGAAGTTGGTGGCATAGGAAGGGTAGGGGCCAATCTCCTATAATCGGAGATGTCGACAGGGAATGGAAAGCATGAATCAATATTTTCAACCAAACCCATTTACCCCCAGAGCGCGTGAACTTCCTCTGGTGGTGGATTTTAGAGCTCTTCCAGTTGAGCATTCGGTTGAGCTGATGAAGACTTTTTTATTCTTTGAAGAGGGACATCTTCATCATCAAAGACCACGGTGACCGGTCTAGTTGATGTTCCTTTCGCTCTCTTCTTCGTATTCCTAGTTGAAAAGTGTGAGCATGTGATATTTGCCCTATATGAAATACTCCTATAAAAAAATCAAAGAAATAGATTTTTCCCAATTATTTGCTATTTTATAGGATTTTTTGTAGGATTTTATTAATTGTTTGCATTTTGTGCACGTTTAATTTTTATAAAAAATCATGAAAATGCCCCAAAAATATCAAAAATACCATGCATTGCATTTAGATTTTATTTTTATATTTTTAGGATTAATTAGTTAGTTAATTGCTTTATTAAAATGAAAATTATAAAAAATGGCTCACTTTTATATTTTAGATTTTAATTTTAGATTAGTGATTTTTTCTTTTAATTTAGGGTCAACTAATTGTTATAAATATTATAATTAGCTTAATTTTACAATTCAGATTAATTTAGGAACTTACTTTATGATTTTTAATTAAAGAAAAAGAAAAGAGAAAAACAAAGAAAAAGAAATAAAAAGGGGAATTGAGCAAGAGGGTTTAATTTGTACTTGGGCTGATTTTACACCCAAATTCGTCCCCAAACCCAGGCCCAAAACCCAGCCTACCTGGTCCACCCCTGACAAAACCAAATGACCCCGTTTCTGCTTCCTTTTATCACAACCATTGGATCATTGTGATCCAACGACTCGGAACTCAACACCATTTACCATATAACTGTCCAAACAAGACCGACCCCCCATTACCCCTCTCATTCAGTTCCCTCCCTCCTCTAAACCAAAAAACATAGCCGCCCCTTTATTCCCTCGCCACCTTCGCCGTTGACCATTCATCGAAAATCGCCTCACGGCGGCTCCATTTCTCCAAATCCTCCCAAATTCACACTTCATAACCCTAAGCCCTTTCCCAACACCATTCCACCATCAGTTTTCCCAAAAACACCACCCAAATCCACCAATTTCAGATTTGAGTTCCAAGATTTAAAAAAACCCCAAGTCTCCAAAACCACCCAAAACTCACACCCTATGACCTCCACATCCCCTTAAACTCGAAGCCCTTACTGATTTCCCCAAACAATCCCACAAAATACTGTAATTCCAAATCTAAGAAGGAGTTCTGTTTGGTTCGAAGAAAAGCTTCGAGTTGCTTTTCCATCAGCGTTCGAGTCCCAAGCTTCTTTTTCAGTGTTTTTCTTCGCGGATTAGGCTTTCAGGAGTCTTATCTTTCAAGGAGATCCGGACAAAGCCATGTAAGACCGGATCCCTTGAAGGAAACGGCCTCTGTTGGTCAATCAAGGTAGAGACGGACATCACAGGATATCTTAGTTGCCTTCTATTCCACAAATGGTAAGGTCTCACGATTTACCTCTCCATTTTTCTTTTCTTTAATTTCGAGTCAGTGTTCTTTTTAGGTTGTTTTTTAGTTTATGAATCTATTTGTTCTTCATTTTTAAGAGTCGTCCCTGTTTCAATCTTTAGTCGTGTTTAAAATCAGTTTCTTAGGGGTCCATTAACTTAATTTCAATTCATGATTCATTTAGTTTAACTCTTGAAATAGCTTCATTTACTGACACAGTTGTTGGTCCTCTTTTGCTGATTCTAAACCATCTGTTAGAATACTTAAATTGCATGATTAGCCTAAACTTTTAAATATTTATTTTAATTAATACATAATTAGCTTAGGTTCAATTTTATTCAAGTTGTTTTGTGTTGTTTGTTTAACTTATTTGCGTAGGTTAGTCATTCAAACCCGTTAATTTGAAGAGCCTCGTAGAGTTCATCATGAACTAGGTTCAACTCAGGATTTAGGTTTATGCTTTTCATATATGGTCAAGTTTTGTTGTTTGATTTACACTGGCTTGCCCATTTGTGTTTACCCTAATATGAAAATCAGTAGAAACTTCTAGGGTCCTAATTGAACTAAAAGGAACTTAAGGGAATTTTAGAACTCTAAAAATAAATATCTAGGAAGAGGAAGTTTCTAGAAATGGTACAACTGTCCTAGCTGTTACAAAAAATGCTGAAATAGGATAAGGAGGACAACTGTATTGTACTATTTCCAGACTTTAGGATAAGGAATATCCCAAAAATATACCCTCTCGAGGCAGCCTATGTATGTAGGCTACTTTATTCTAAGAACATACATAATCAGATTTTTCAAAAACCCTAAAAAATACTCTCTAAAGTTCAGCTACTGTTTCTTAAGAGCTGGTTCTCTTGTTCTTTCTAGGAAAAAGCTTAAAGAATTTCTTTGGAATTTTTCTTGGTTTCATAAGTCAAAAATGATTTGATTAGGAGGATTTTCTGGTTTTTTGGGATACACTGTGGTTAGCTACCGTAGCTGTATTGAAAGTTTGGTTTTGATTTTGGTTGCTGGCTATTTGGGTTCTGCTGCTGCTCCCTTTCTTTTGAGTTTCACCCAATTTGTTCATCTTATATTTGCTGGTTTTTATTGCTGTTTGTTCAAGGTACTGAATTCAACCTTTCGTCATGTAATGTTTTGTTACAAAAATGATATAAATTAAGGCTGCAAAATTACATGTGATAAATGAATGCACTCTCATGTTAACTGTTGATTGTGCTGATATGAAGTTGATTAGTTTTTTTATTCTGTAAATTTTAAATTTGAAATAATCTGGCTTGAGTAGTTTGATCAACACATTGATGCTTGAGTTCCCTCCTGAAGGTAGTTTGATTCAAAGATGATTATTTAGTTAAGTGTTCTTCTGTTTTCTGAGTGACAATTGTTTTAAAGTCATTTCTGCTCCTTCTTCTTCTGTTAATGAGTGAATTTATAATTAATTTGGGGTCACTTGGGGCTTTTTGCTAACCATGAGCTAGTATCTGCAGATTTGGTCACTAGTTGGCCAAATCAGCAGGTCCAAAGGCTAAGAGTCTAAACTTTAATGTTTGGCATGCTGAATCTAGTGTTCTTCATGTGAGAGAATAAGCTTTTGATGGATAAATCATGTCCAAAAGAGGTAGATGTTCACTAGTCCATCAATTACATGGGTGTTGTAATAGATTAGTGGCTAGTGTAGTAGTTTATGTATTTAATAGGTTACAATGTAATGTTTTTCCCGATTTTGGAAAACTATATTTTATATAGAGTGCTGTAGCGAGTGAGGTTCTGATTTTATGTACTAAAATTAAATCAAATATTGTTAAGAGTGTAATTATTTTGTTATGATACTTTCATAAGCATAGTGGTACAATGGACAAGGCTATGAGCCCAATCCGTAAGGGTAAAAGGGCTATCCTCTGATTCAAGTGGGCTGAACTTGTGAGTAAGCCCAGATGGAAAAACAAGCCCCAAATGAATCTGGGCCTAGGCCATTGGGCCTGGGCCTTAAGCCCCAAAAGCTTGGTCTAGTTGTAAAAAGTCTCTTTTTTAAAATAAATAAATTATGGTATAAAAGTATGATTTGTTTATCTTGCAAATCGCGGGATTAATTTTAGAACTAGAATTGTGCTTTGATCTTTAGATTCTGATTTTACTTAAAAGCGAATTGAATTATAATTGTTGCAAATGTGTAAGTATGCTTACTTCAGATGTAGAGGTGGATAGGCCCAGCTAGAAAATAAATAGTGACCGGGCCTGCCTATTATAAGCCCAATGTGGGCTAGTTTGTTCAAAATTTGGACCAGCTAAGGCCTTTGAGGCTCTTTCATTTTTGGGCCAAATCCTGAGCCCAAATGCTGCTTCAATGCTGATTTTCCCTAACTAAATAATCAATGGGTTACCGCTGGCCCAAACCCCTTATTAAAATTGTTTAAAAGGCCTATCTCTTCACCATAAGGTTGTCCATAATTGAAAGCTCCTTATTGAATTAGTTTTAAATAGGGACATCCGTTAGCTTAATCTAATTAAGTACAAATCTTTTAAAATAAATCGAGGCGTGCCATCCATAATCGAATCACTTAAATCTATGTCCCTCATATTAGGATCATAACTAGTATAGAAAATACTTTGAATATTCGTAGTTTGCTTTAGGCGCGCTTATAATAAATTCATCATAGCTATGGGTACGGTTCCCATGACGTAATTTTGATATCTAATTTCCAAATTCGAGGGTACATTTATGTTACCTCGCCACAACTTCTAATAATTTTTAGTAAATTAAATATGGTGTAGATTGTGGGTATGGTTCCCTTGACATGATTCACAATGTGTATCAAACAAACAAGAGTACGACAATCATAACTTGTTCAAAAAATAATTCCATAAATCCTAAAAGGGGTTAAAATAATTAAAAGCGGTAATAAAGTTAAAATGTACTAGGTTTAAAACATATAATTAATTAGATAATTTTCCCAATTATTAATAGTCTAAGCGACCGTGCTAGAACCACGGAACCAGGAATGCCTAACACCTTCTTCCGAGTTAACAGAATTCCTTACTTAGAATTTCTGGTTTCTCAAACTTTTAAATAAAGTCAAATTTTCTCGATTTGGGATTTTAAAATAAACCGGTGACTTGGGACACCAAATAAATTATCCCAAGTGGCGATTCTAAATAAATAAATAATCCCATTTCAAATAATGTCACTTTAATTGGAAAAACTTCCTTATATTCCCCTTCGTGTGGTAAAAAAGAGGTGTGACAGCTCTGGTGACTCTGCTGGGGATAATGAACCCAGAACTTTTGGTTCAGGGTTAAAAAATTCGAGCTTAGAATAACTGTTATAGTTGACTTTATTTATTATCTAATTTTTATTACATGTTTGGGCCTCATGTGTTAAATGTCGCTTTTTACCACTTTGATATTATTTGAACTGTATATAAACTGCTGCGAAGGGTCTTCTCATCTTTGGGGAAGTGCACGCTGGCGTGACTTCTTTTCTGTTAGTGGCATACCCTATTTTAGAAATAGGTTCGGACAAGTTACAAAGCCAGATGGCCTTTTGGTTCCTGGTACGTAGCACCCGACTCGGGTTATCCGCTCGGGGTACACCAAGTCTAGAACAATACACTCAGGTTTTAAACTTAGAATAATTCAGCCTCATGCCGGATCCCTAGTAGGAATGCTTGTTTGCATCATGTGCATTTGACTTTGGGGACTCAACACAAGGGTTAGGTCCGTCTAGGACAGGTATACCCAAAAATCAAAAGACCATCCTGATACATTTTTCGTGCTACTTGTACTATTATTTGCTTCGGATTGCATGTTGACCGGCTTCTAGAATAGAGAGAAAAATTGGAAAAAATCAGTTTGAGAGAGATAATTACATGCTTGTGAAATCTGGTGTCCAAAATATACCGAAATACTGCCGAAATTTTGAAAAAAGAAGAAGAATGAACAGAAAAGAAAGAGAAAGAAAGGAAAATTGTTTCAAAATACTCCATATTATCTGTGGTGTCAAAACTGAACGAACTATGCAGGTTTAATTCTCACAGGATGTGGGATACGTAGGCAATCCTCCTCGGGTCCAGCCCCATTTTTTCAAAAATAACCCAATTTTATTTTTTGAAAATACCGTCATTTGTGGTCATAAATAAAGTGAGTGATATTGTTTATGTCTAAATAAGCTGAACGTCTCGACGGGGCGCCGGAAGACCGTTTTTGCAAGAATAGTCATCGATGGTTTTTTTTGCCGATTTTTGGCCACCTAGCAAACACAACCCTAAAATCTTCCTTTTGAAGTGCTGAAGGGCCTTATTTGCAAAAGTAGGTGTTTATTAAAATTTTTGCAAAATGACCTCTTTTGTCAGCTTTAATAAAATTCACTTTTTTTTAAATCACCTTAATCTAAATGTGCAGAATGAGCACGAGTCCAAACTTACCAATGAAGGTTATGATCAAGATTCCGTTGGAACTACATGTGTGGTGGGAAGACTTAGGTGAGCAAGGACAAGACATGGTCAACCATTACTTGGGGGGGCCTTACTGGATTATTAAAGATCAGGCCTAGGGGGGACATAATAAAAGAATTGGTGATATTTTGGGACCAAGCTCACAACGTTCTGCATTTCTCTGATTTTGAACTTACACCTACTTTGGAGGAGATAGCGGATTATGCTGGGAGTTCAGAGGATCTTAGACATAAATACCTGGTCGCTCCAAGGGCTGTCACTCCTCACAAATTTCTGGACTTGCTAAAAATAAGCAGGCAGGTCCACAATGCAGATTTGGCGAGTGGGTTTTCTACTTTACACTTCATATATCAGCGGTATGGACATATGGGGGGCTTGAAAACCCAAAGAGCAGAATCTGTAGTAAAGGAAATCGACTAATGTGGGAAGAGCATAGATGCTTCACTTTCATGGTGGCATTCTTGGGTCTTTTAGTGTTTCCCAGGAAAGACGTGAATATTGATGTATGGGTAGCCGGAGTAGTCAATATTTTAATCTCTCACAGCTTGCAAAGTCGGAGTAGATTTTTTCGAAGGGTGGAATTTGTTACTACAAATGTGGATGATTGAGCACCTATGTCATCATCCTCGGTACATGAACTACTGTAAGGAAAAGCTATATAGAGGAGTTTGATACAAGGGTCGATGGGTTCAAAATGCAGAAGGGGTCGTAGATTGGATATCCTGCCTTCGCTCCGTTACTGCATATCAGATAAATAGACGTTGGGTTGGCTTCTCGTTAATGAGATCATATACATGCCTGCCACCAGTCCCTACTTCCTCCTGATGGGTCTTAGAAGTATCTAACCTTATGCCCTATACCGGGTTTTGAGACAGAGAAGAAGGTGTCAAATAGTCCCCAAGCACGAAGACCTTAGCATTCATGCAGTCAAGATCTGCTATGATGGCCAATTTCACGAAGCAGTGGTTCGCCAGATCTGGAGTGAGTCCCACTATTTGACGGCAATTACACGAGTATGTGATTTATCCAAAGGTGAAGTCTCATTCGGTTACCATGATTTGTATAAAAGGAGTGTTGAGTTTGGAAGACCAGCTAAAAGACCCCACCTCCAAGAATTTGTTGAAGCATCACAAGAACAATGAGAGTGGATGACCAAAGAAAATGAATACAGGGCCACCATAAGCAAGTTGGAAGGGCAAATCAGAGATCTTAATTTTGATAGTGATGTGCAAGCCGCTGCGGATGAGGGTGTCACGCCCCCTTTTTCTCACGAAATCGGGTTTATGAAATTTAGAGGGACAACTCGTTCCTTTTGGGAACTGAGTTTGCATTTGAAGAGTTGCCACCTAATGATTTATGGTGCATTAGGACATCTTACATGGTTCAATTATAACTAAACTTGGGATAACTAGAGATAGGGTAAGGGCTTTAAAATTATCCTAAGGGGAAGGTATTAGGCACCCCTCAGGATCCACTAATGTGGTTCCCGGCCAGACAGTTATTGTGAATTTGAGGTGCAATTAACATGTAAGTAGATAAGGCTCTAGTAAGAGGGGATTTCAACACACAATGATTTGGAAAATAAACAATGTTTGAAAGAGCATTTAAAAGAGCCGATTTTTTTAAATAGGCAGTTACCATGCTAAAAAAAGTAAAGAATAAAG
>MU679387.1:75623-99616 GCA_026770625.1 Nicotiana glauca | reverse complement strand
GGGGGGGGGGGGTCCTAGGTTTATTAAAAATATGGATCATCCCACACAATGTCCGGTAATCACTCCTCAATGAGGGGCTACACGTGACATTATCGCGTGGTCATCATATCTATATCTACCCTTCGTACCCCATTAAGGTATTAAAGCGCGGATTGGTCTCGATTACTTATTGCATGCTATTACTCGTCCCGAAGACACTTAGGACTACTAATCCTAAAGGGAGGGATATTAGGCTTATTTGAAGTTTTAAAGTTAAAAATTCTAAGGTGACATACAAAACATATAAAGACTGCACGTTAAAGGGGAAACACATAAGCATATAAGGCTCAAGTATACCTCCTCAAAAAAAAGCACATAAATAACATGACTTGCATATATTTTTAGGTCTGATTTAAAGCACATAAAGATGAGGGAAGTTAATTATTGAGGCAGCTTAGTTTATTACATAACTCATATAAGAAGTCTGCCTGCAGGTTGCAACAATTAACAAAATGGATTTAGTTTTACAATTATTATCCTAAGGCTTGCCTGAGTGCTTAGACCGAGTCCTATAGGCATGATGTCTATTCAGTTCAGAGAGGGATGAGACAGTAAAACTCAAAATAAATTGTTTGAAATCCTATAGGCATACTTGCTAAACCTTGTTAAGTAAGGGGATTAGATTATTAAAAGAAGTTTAGAAGGGACAAATTAAATTTGACTAGTTACAGGTCCTCAGGTGATAGTATATACTATTACTGATTTTTAATCCCTATGAACAGGATATCTAATATTGAATGGGAATGAAACGAGTCAGATTTTATTTAAGAATCCATACAGGCGTGATTTCTATATGTTACTGATTTCAAAATTGCGAATGTGATACTTATTTAATCGTTTAGAACCTACAACATGATATCTAAGTGGCATGCAAAATTTGAACACGACCTATAGACATGATATCTAGGTATGAAATTGAACACGCAGGATTTAGTATGAGTCCTATAGACATGATTTCTAATGTAGTTTGAAAGTGCATAATTAAAGAAGTCCTATAGGCGTATTTTCTACCCTCGCATGCATGATCACCCAACCTTTTTTCATTAGCTAGCCCCAAATGTTCATTACATATTATTACAAAACAAGAACAATAAATTACATCGGAACAAGTACAAAGAAAAATTACAACCAGAGGAAGCCTGATTCTTGACTTCCTCTATGAGTTTGAGATAAACCAACTCAAAGACCACGGATCCAAAGCCTTTCTCAGACTTGAGTGTGCTAGAGTTCCCGAAAGGCCTCAATAGGACCCAGGGCAGTGCTCACACCCAAGTTTCATAACCAAAATAGGGACAAGTGCAGTGTAAAAGTGCCAACCCTCATGTGTCCAAGTTCAGATAGAGCTCATGGGTCCCAAGGCAAGGCTCACACGAGCGGGGCAGAACTTAAGTCTAAGAAGATAGTGCAAGTGTAGAAATAGAGGAGTAAATGAAAGGGGTAAAGAGTGACAGGGAAACAACTACAGAGTTGACAACTTCATACAAAAGGGGTTCAGGGGTTGGGAATTGCAAAGAGCCTATGTATTTAGGCATGAGTCAATTCTAGGCATGCATAACAACATGGGTGCTGTCATGCATGTAATTCTACTAGAACACACACATATAAGGGTAACATAGACATAATGATCCTAGGAGGACCAAGTTTGAGTCATGTTTAGCAATATTCGATGCTGTCATGCCCTAAACAAACCATAAGTATCAAACAAATTTGGGTAGGGATTTAGGATTCATAATGCACTGATTCAGAACAAGAGTTACAACATGCTAAATAAAGGTACTGAAATAGATATAAGCAGTAGGCAATTGCAAGAACATTAAGTAAACATGTTATTGTTGATGCTGAAAACTTAATTAGAACATACCAGTCAAAGAAGCAAATATAGTAAAGAAAGGCTGCAGAACTTTGAAATATAGCTTTGGCTTTCAGCCAGGCAAAAAATGCAAAGCAGGAGAGAGTGTTTTTAGTGTAAGTGTGAGTTTAGAATCAAAAGTTTTGTGTGTTTATGTTAATGAGAGAGCAGGGTACTTATAGTTTGAAAATAGGTAGAAAATAAAGCAGGAATCATAGTTTAATAGTAATTATGGAACTATGTGCTAATCAAAATCAAATCAATATAAGTAATGCCTTTAATTAAGGAGTTAAATTTAAACGGTAATATGCAAATACTAAGTAAGGAAAGAAATCACACAAGGTTGAATATAACAAATAAGGAAATATTTTAAGCATAGTACAAACACACAATATGTAATAGATTTATCAGATTCTAATCAGGGAAATATCGGTAAGAATCAAATACCAATGCAACCAAGGTAAGGGAATTAATCAAATTGAGTATAAAAGTAGGGATCAAAGGTTCATAGGAAAGTGTTCAAATTAGACCAAAAAACAGGGAAATCAGTAAAGCAAAACAAGGAAAGAATCAATTACTTAATATATATGTGCAATCAGAATTTCACAAGGGATGGTTTGAAATCAGTCCAAAATTGAAGGTCATTTAAGAGGGGAGTTCAACATATAAATAGAGTGCATAAACATTAGGCATGCGAGGCCAAACTATGGAAAAGAGAAGCAACATACAATAACAATCACATAGTCAGTAGACAGTGAACTATCGAAACATGGTAGTCACATAGGTCAACTTCATTAAGTTAGTAATAGAGAGAAAAGAAAGTATCAGAAGCATGCAAAGGGTCAAGTAAAAAGGCCCTTCTGAAAAAGTATAGTCGAGTTTCAATGATAGCAGGAAGTCAAAATCACATAAAGAAACAAATGCTGAAACAAAAAGGTTTCAAATCCAGTTGAGCAACTTTAAATAGATGAGTTGCACCAGCAGCTTTAGAGGCTCGGATAGGCCCCAATGAAATTAGGGTTTTTGAAACCAATCAAACTCTAAGATGATGAACAAGTAAATTACACAATAAATAGTCTCAGAAACTCGAATGAACCCAAACTTAGGGTTTTTTTAACACCAATCGAGTTTAGGAATGAAAAATAAATAAATCAAACAAATATTAACAAAAAATAGACTCAGAAACCTCAAAAGAAATTAAGGATTTTAATATACAAACTCCAGTAGAAGAACGACATAAGGAAACACAACAAAACATGTCAAAAATCTGAGAGAGTTTCGAAATAACTTAACAAAAAACCCTAATCGGAGAAGATAAGGGGTTTTGAAGGTAGAGTTTTTGAAGAAACTTTGAGAAAAATATTTAGAAGTTTAGAGCAAACACAGACCTAAAACAGATCTAAAAGAAATCGAAAGAACCTTAAAGGTTAGAGTTTAAGAAGAACCCCAAGTGGTGAGAAAGGTTTTGAAAACCATCAATCTAAGCTGGAGAGTCAAGAGTCAGAATCGAATAGCCATGGCTGACCGGAGAAAGGTTAGAGATGACCGGAGAACAGTGACCAAACTTTTCAGTATCTAGCCTTGAAGTCATGATAATCGGGCATGTAGAAGCCATATGAGGTGGATACAGGCCTCCGATGGCCTTGAAAGCCATGTATTTGGAAGGTTTCAAGGTTGGAGTTGAGGGCATCGACTAGGTTTGAGAGGGGTTTGAGGGAGAAGGGGATTCATAGGTGGTAGAGTGTATGAAATGGGGTTAGGGTTAGGGGTCGTTTGAATTAAAAAAAGTAAGGATCGTTGTTCTGATCAACGGCCTGGATTAAAACGGGTGAGTGGGCGGGTTATGAAAATGGGCTTGGATTGGATTAAATGGGGATTGGGTCAGGATAATTAGGTCTCAAATTGGGTTTAATTGGGGTGCCAAATCAGGCTAAAATTAAAATAAAAATGGGCTAATATTTATATAGCCACTTTTCCCTATTTGATTTATAAAAATAGTAAAATAATTTCTGAAAATAAATTAAAGGTACCAAAATGACTAATTCTACATAATTATCAAATTAAAAATACTTGACTTAATTTTTATATATATAACGCAATTAAATCTAAAATAGGCTAATATTGCAATTATATGTATTTTAGCTTTAAAAATACTAAATAAATTTGTAAAAATATATAAAAATTATATTAGAAACATTTTAATATAAATATGAAAATCTAATAAATGAATCACCAAAAATAATTATCATGGGAATAATTATTGGGTTTTTTGGATAAAATAAGGTAATAAATTAATTTAAAAATCCTTAAAAATTAAGAAAAAATAGTAAAACATTTGGGTATACTTATATAGGCATGCTCATGCTATTTTAAAAGTATTTTGCATGTTTAAAAATATATAGAGAAAATTGGGTATCAATAGCTGCCCCTCTTTACCCGGGAAGGATGAAAGAGTTATCGGGTAAAGATATGATGACCAATTTTAACCGAACGAAATGGTTCGAGGAGGCTTAGGCTGTGCCCTAGATTCTGAGCTGCCTACATATCCTTGGTTATATAGGAATCAGGCCACATGTAGTTCAGGATCCGTCGGCGGAGTATGGCAATGAAAACTTTTCAAGAGCGGACGCAATATTCAGGACGAGGATGAATGGTTAAGGTCTGACATGGCTGTGGGAACTGGAGTGGGATCGCTCCTACCGAGATGGCGGTTGCTCGCTGGTTTACCTGCAAATAAGCAATACAAGCATATATGGTACGTAAATTTAAACATGATGCAAATTCCCGTCGGACAATGAAGGTTGTCTTTGGACGATTGGAATAACGTCCTTAGACCATGATGTCCTGGGCCATGAAGCATATAATAAAGGATTTGCAGGCCATGAAATGATGTTCTCGGGCTATGAAGATGATGCCTCCGAACCATGATGCCTTTGAATAGTGATATGCAAAAGATCAAAAGGGATCCTCAGGCCATGACATGGGGTTCTTGGGATATGAAGATGATGCCTTCGAACGATGATGCCTTTGGATAATTTGGTGATCTTTCAGCCCATGAGATGCAGTATTTGGCGATCTTTCATACCATGCAATGCAGTAGGTGGTGATCTTTCAGCCATGCAAATATAAATAAGGCGATGATCTTTCAGCCACGCAAATAATGTGGTGATCTTTCAGCCATGCAAATGTAAATAATGTGGCGATCTTTCAGCCATGAAAATGTAAATAATGTGGCTATCTTTCAGCCATGCAAATGTAAATAATGTGGCGATCTTTCAGCCATGCACATGTAAATAATATGGCGATCTTTCAACCATGAAAATGTAGGTAAGGTGGCGATCTTTCAGCCATGCAAATATAAATGGAGGTAGAGCTTAACCTCAGAAGGCAGAATGGTAGCCTTATGCAATGCAAAATGCAAATGGAGACAACCTTTAGTTTCGGAAGGCAGAATGTAGCCTTATGCAATGCAAAATGCCGGAAGGCATAATGGTAGCCTTCTGCAGTGTAGGAAATGCAGAGAGATACATCATTTAGTCTCGGAAGGCAGAATGGTAGCCTTATGCAAGAAATAAAATGGGAAATGGTAATAGAGTTTTCTTAGCTGATAGCAGATTGCGGTATCGTGACTGCTGGGGACATCGTGACATATAGAGTGCCACTAATTCATATGGATAAAAATTTTTGGTAAGTGCAACAGTTCTGAAAGTTGTATTCCTGAACAATGTTTGTCTCGTGAGTGTATAGTATGTCAGATATTTTCGCGATCCAAGTGCCTGCACCTAAAGAAAAATCATGAGTTTTGTAGAGAGGGGAGGTTAGTTTGTATCCTCGCTAGCTCTGCTTTGACCTATTCGGTTTTGATCTGGTGATTTCAGAAATAAATATGCATGATTTTTGTAACAATATGACATAGGTATACAATTAAGAGGCTTCTACGACTCCATTCATCAGAGGCCTGTAAGCTGTGGAATTTTTGTGTTTAATCCTGAAGGTTTCACACATAGCTTTCATCAAGTCACCATTGAGGTTGGAGCCATTATCAGTGATGATCGACTTTGGGTTACCGAATCAACAAACAATACAGTCACGGATGAAGTCTACCACGACCTTCTTAGTCATTGCCCTGTAGGATGTTGCTTCGACCCACTTAGTGAAATAATCGATGGCTACTAGGATAAACTTGTGTTCGTTTAAAGCAATAGGATAAATTGGACCAATAACGTCCATTCCCCAGGGGGCGAATGGCCATGGCAAGCTTGTTATATTGAGCTTATTTGGCGGCACCTTTATCATGTCGGCATGAATCTGACAGCGATGATATTTTCGAACATACTGAATGCAATCTGTTTTCATAGTCATCCAAAAGTAACCAACTCGGAGTATCTTCTTGGCTATGACAAAACCGTTCATGTGTGGACCGCAGGTCCCATCATGAATCTCTTCTAGTAGGCTGGATGCTTCCTTTACGTTGACACACCTTAATAATCCCAAATCAGGGGTCCTACTGTACACGATTCCTCCAGTGTGAAAGAAATTGTTAGACAATCTCCGCAGCGTTCTCTTTTAGGTATGATTGGCAAGCTTCAGGTAATCTCCTTTCACCAAATATTCCTTGATATCATGAAACCAAGGCTTTCCGTATGCTTCCTTTTTAACACGGGCACAGTAAACTGGCTGATCATAGATATTTAATGGAATGGTATCAATGAAGTTTTTGTCGGGATGCTGCATCATGGATGACAAGGTAGCCAATACATCAGCGAATTGATTCTGGATTCTCGAAACATGTCAGAATTCTGTCTTTGTGAACCACTTTCTCAACTTCTGTACATGATGTAGATACGGGAGTATCTTTGAGTTCTTGGTTGCCCATTCTTCTCGTACCTGATGTATGAGTAAATTTGAATCTCCGATTATTAGCATCTCTTGAATGTTCATGTCAATGTCCATCTTGATCCCTAAGATGCAGGCTTCGTACTCGGCCATATTGTTAGTGTAGGGGAACCTGAGCTTGGCGGACACTGGATAATGCTGCCCGATTTCTGATACTAAGACTTTTCCTACCTTTGAAATTTGCTGCTCCATCAAAAATCATTCTCCAACCGTCATAGATTCTGCAATGTTTTCTCCTATGAATGATACCTCTTTGTCAGGAAAATACATTTTTAGGGGTTCTAATTCTCCATCTACGGGGTTTTCCGCAAGGTGATATGCTAGTGCCTGTCCCTTGATTGCCTTCTGAGTTACGTAGACAATGTCGAATTCACTCAACAAGATTTGTCACTTGGCTAGTTTGCCAGTGGGCATGGGCTTCTAAAAGATGTACTTTTAGGGATCCATCCTTGATATGAGATATGTAGTGCAGGCACATAAATAATGTCTCAGCTTCTAGGCTACCCAAGTCAAAGCACAACGAGTGCGCTCCAAAAGAGAGTACCAGGTCTCATATGGAGTGAACTTCTTACCTAGATAATAGATGGCTTGTTCCTTCCTTCCTGTTTTATTATGTTGCCCCAGAACGCAACCGAAAGCTCCGTCCAACACCACAAAGTAGAGTAATATGGGTCTACCCGGCTCAGGCGAGACTAAGACTGGCGGTGTTGACAAGTATTCCTTGATTATGTCAAAGGCCCTTTGACAATCGTCGGTCCATTTGGTGGCGATGTCTTTCTTTAACATCTAAAGATTGGTTCGCAAATGACTGTGGATTGTGCTGAACCGGCTGATGTAGTTAAGTCTTCCCAAGAAACTCATCACGTCTTTTTTGTTCTTTGGTAGTGGCAGTTCTTGAATGGCTTTGACTTTTGATGGATCTAGTTCTATTCATCGGTGGCTCACAATGAACCCAAGCAGCTTCCCAGAAGGAACCCCAAATGCACACTTTGCAAGATTTAGTTTTAGGTTGTATCTCCATAATCTATTGAAAAACTTCCTCAAATATTCCATGTGATCAGTGGCTGTCTTGGACTTGATGATAACATCATCTATGTACACCTCGATATCCTTGTGTATCATATCATGGAAAATGGTAGTCATGGACCTCATATAGGTGCCCTCTGCATTCTTTAGACCGAACGACATCATTGGCGTGATGAAGGCCATTTTCTCAGCATCTTCTTCATCCATCCGGATCTGGTGGTAACTGGCAAAACAATCCACGAATGACTGCAGCTCATGCTTGGTGCAATTGTCAATCAAGAAGTGTATATTTGGCAAGGGGAAGTCGTCTTTCGTACTGGACCGGTTGAGATCCCCATAGACAACACAAACTCTGACCTTTCCGTCCTTCTTTAGTACTGGCACAATGTTGGATAACCATATCGGGTATTTAACTACCCTATGAACCTTTGCTTTGACTTGCTTAGTGACTTCTTCCTTGCTTTTCAAACTCATATCAGGCTTGAACTTCCTGATCTTTTGTTTACATGTCGGATCAGTTGGCAGTTTATGGGCCATAATAGATGTACTTTGGACCGCTATATCATCATATGACCAGGCGAATATGTCCTCATATTCCCTGAGAAATTCTGTGTATTCCCTCTTTTCTGACGGTAACAAATGGACGCTGATTCGTGTTTCTTTGACATTTTCTGCATCTCCCAAGTTAATAATTTCTGTTTCATCTAGATTGGATTTTGGTATGTTCTCAAAGTTCTCCACCTCTTTGAAAATTTTCTCTGGTATATCATCTTCCTCTGAATCAATGTCCGTTTGTTGCGTTATCTCATTGCATGTCACAGTCATTAGTTCATCAAGATAAGTAATAGTAATGCTGTATAAATGAAGTAAATGAGAGGAAAATAGTAATAAGTGTCGATCCATAAGAAAAGTCGAAATGTTTTTGATAAATTTCATAATTGTTTTGAACATTGAAGATCTTATTGCGAAAACAAAAAATGCGAAAAGAAAATCATCTAGTAGTAAAAAAAATAGTGCATGTTGCTTGTTTAGCCTTGATACCCCGAGGCTCGCCAGGCTCTGGTTGTTCTAATAGACCAGTTATTGAGACGTGATCCTCTGCTTACGACCTGTATGGAAGGGCCTTCCTCCCCCTTATCCTCAAGGATAACACAACAATCCATGTCATCGTCTAAAAACAAGCTTTTCATTGCAGCGAGTGCCTCTTTTTCGTCTGTCCCATAAACGATGTCAGCATGTTTGAAAGTCTATTCTAAGTGTGGTATCGGTTACTCCAGTGGGTAGTAAGGACCACGCCATAGCGGCGACCGGTTGTTGAAATCTTCCCAAGTGTATTCGTATCCCATACCAAAAATAGTGTCGTGCTTCTTGAGCTTTATGGGTTTAGCAATCCCCGGGAGATTCTTGCCAAGCCCCTTTCTAGGTTTGTATCCACTCCAGTTCAATATACTCTTGACCTTGTTGTCCCACCATTTATCTTTATCAACAACATTGACTCGCTCGATGTGGTGGGAGGTTTTCCCACCTAACTTTCTTCTTCCCCTATTGCCGGAATGGTCTGATGACTGTATATGGGGTTGCTGCCATTACCGTGAATGATTACTTCTTGGTGATTCCATTCAAATTTCACGGCCTGATGCAGGGTTAAGCCACTGCCCCCGTAGAATGAATCCAAGGGCGTCCCAGTAGCAGGTTGTAAGATGCTGGCACATCTATTACTTGGAACTCAACATCAAACCAGGTTGGTACCATATAAAGACACATGCTGATTTCACCGATGGTGGCTCTCTGGGATCCATCAAAAGCTTTTACATTAATTGTTCCTTCTTTTATCTCGTGCAAACCTTTTCCCAACTTCTTGAGCGTTACTAGAGGATAGATGTTAAGGCTGGAACCTCCGTCGACCAGGATCCTGGTGATGAAATAGTCCTCACATTGTACGGTGATATGCAGGGCTCTGTTATGACCCAGCCCTTCTGGTGGTAGCTCGTCCTCATAGAAGGTGATTTTGTGGCTCTCTAATACCTGTCCCACCATGTTGGCCATTTCCCCGCCAGTGATGTTGCTTGGCACATAAGCTTCACTTAATAGCTTTAGCAGAGCATTTTTGTGTGCCTTGGAATTCTACAGTAGTGAGAGAATGGATATCTGTGCTGGTGTTTTGTTCAGCTGGTCAATGTACGAGTACTCTTTAGCCTGTATCTTTCTCCAAAGGTTGTCTGGACCTGTCTCAATGATAGGTGGCCGGTTGGAGGCTTGCTTGCTAGACTTAGGTATTCAGTGGTATAGACTCTCACTGTTCTTGTCATTCCCTGTGGTGCAATAGTTTCTTCGAACCTGATGTTTCCTTTTCTCTTGGCTTCAACTGTGTAATCCCAGGGTATAGTTTTTGTGTGGAATAAGGGCACAACGGACATTTCCACTAGGATTGGTGCGGCCACCTTTATTTCGAATGGGATACGTTCTTTGGGTGGCAAGACGACAACTTTAAATAGTGCTGGTGCCTTTGCTGATGGAGTTGCTTCGAACTCAAGATGGATAGACACATCTTCCTCAGTAAACTCAGATAGTTGGATCTGGACCCTGATGGGGTTAAGAGTAACTGCTGGCTTCTTTGGATCCTCGCCCTCTCTGATCAACCCGATGGATCCCTCGGGATCCCAATCATCTTCCACCTCAATTATGTGAATACCCTCGCATTTATGGTCTGACAGAGGGTTGTTGTAGACATTCGGGGCGAGTTTCTTTGCCACAATAACCTTATTATCGATTAGCGACTAGATCTTGTCTTTCAAGGAGTGGCATTCATTAATGGTGTGTCCCTTCATGCCGGAATGGTATGCACAAGACTTGTTTGGGTTGACCCACTGAGAAGGATTCTATAGGGTTGAATCAGGAATGTGGGTGACATAACCGACGGCTTTGAGTCTCTCATATAGTTGGTCAATGGATTTAGCAATGGCTGTATATTATTTGGGAGCCCTGCGATCAAAATTTGGTCGTGGTCTAGGGACGTTTTGACGAGGAGAAGGTGACTGATAGTGGGATGGTTGAGTGTTGTAAGCTTGGTGGACATGTGCGGGTTGGGAATATCTGGGTGAAGTAGGTTCATATATGGGAGGTGGAGATGGTTGATATGCGGGTGGTGAGGGCGCTTGGTAGTTCGGGTAGGCTGATATGTGAGTGGAAGTGTCGGGTAGTTTTGATATTTGATTGGAGATTTGGTTCTTTGTGCAACCATCATAGCTCCTACGTCTCTCTTTTTGGACACACCACCGGACTACAAGGCCTTATTTGTAGCCTGCAGGCCTCGAAGTTGTTGACCATACCGCTCTTAATGCCTTTATCGATTTGTTCCCCCAACTTGATGATATCAGAAAATTTGTGGCTTTCAATCATCATTAGTCGCTCATAGTATTGCGGATCTTGGTCCTGGATAAAGAATTTGTTCATTTGTTCTTCCTCTAAGGCAGGTCTGACCTTGGCGGCTTTCAACCTCCAGCGAGTAACATACTCGCAAAACGTTTCTATAGGTTTCTTCTTCAGATTTTGAATATAGAACACATCCGGTGTATTTTATGTGTTAAATCTGAACCTGTCCATGAAATCAGAGGCCATACCTACCCAACTTGACCATTTCTTAGGATCCTGTCTGATGTACCATGATAATGCATCTTCTTTTAGACTCCTCATGAACAACTTTATGCAGTTTCTCTCGTCCTTTCCGACCCCAACCAACTTGTCACGATACTTCATCAAATGAACCCTGGGATCACCTGTACCATCAAACATCTCAAACTTTGGAGGTTTGTACCCCTCGGACAGTTCGACATCGGGCTGTATGCAGAGATCTTCATAATTCAACCCTTTAATTCCCTTGTTTCCTTCAACACCCCTTATCCGACTTGTCAATTTCTTAAGTTCTTTAGCCAAGTTCTTGATAAGCAAATCTTTATCATCAGACTCAGGTGTGCATGAGATGGGTTGGGTGGAGAGTGGCATGGTCTTCACGTAGATAGAGGTGTTATGGTGGGCGTGGAAGTGGTCATTTGTGGAGTTTTAGAGTTCTGGGAGAAGCAATGGGGTGTTGTTTGGGGGTGTGGCAAGTGTTGTATTGTGTCTTTGGCGGAATGACATGGGGAGCGTTATGATTTTGTTACTTTGGGATGCTTTGGGGTGGTTGTGAGCACGTGATTTTTGCGTCGCATGATTTACTCCTACAGAATTCTTAGATTTAGGATTTTTCCTTTTATTATTAATTGCATAATTTCCATGTTTATTTACATTTTTGTGTGCATTTTTAATTTCTATAATTCACAAAAATACAAAATATTGTATTTGCATTTAGAATTTAATTTTACATATTTTTAGATTCATTAGTAATTAGGATCTTACAAAAATACAAAAATCACAAAAAATGAGTTATTTTTGCTTTGTTTAATTTTTGGCTTTGAATTTTGTGAGTTTTCTTTAAATTGGTATTTTATTAATAATTTTGATTATTAATTAGAGCTTGATATAATTAAGTAGGTTAATTTAATTTTTAGGTTTAATTTTAGTTTTGTTTTGATTTTTGAAAAAAAGAAAGAAAAAGAAAGTAAGAGAGTGTGAGCTTTTAATAAAATGGGCTAGTCTTTGATTGTTGGTGCCCAGCCCAAGCCAAAGCCCAAAAATCCGCCCAAACCCGCCTCATCCAAGACCAAACCCTCCCCTGACCCGGTCTCCCTTACCCACTATTAATTGAAACGACGTCGTTTCATTAGGATCAGTTCCAGCCGTCGAGGTTTGATGATCAAATGGGAAGCTTGGGTCAATTAATATATAAGTGTCCTAAAGACCCTACCCCCCTCAAAACCCCCTAACCCCTCCTTCTCTCTCTCACCTCTCACAAGTAGACCTAACCCCGCCGTCTACCACCGCAAACTGCCCGGCCGGAAATCACCTCCGCCGGCGGTGATCGTCCAACGACTCCCATTTTTACACCACCTGACCGCCTCACCTTCCTCTTTCCAAATCCACACTCCGTTTCCCTCGAATCCCACCCAAACCCCTCGAATCTTCGAAACCCTAGTCGCTGCCATGGACTACTCCACTGTGTCCGGCGCCGCCGCCACCCAATCGCTACCAAATTAACACCCTTGAACCCTTGTCTCTGCCTCATTACAAATCCCCACTCATAATCCTTCAAATACCCCTGTAGCTCGTCGAATTTCAAATCAAAAATTGAGTCCGGTGCTGGAACTTAAGTCAAGACTTCTCCTGGACCTCTAATGAGTTAAAACCCATGCTAATCAACTATTCTCTGTGAGAATGAGATATTAGCTTGGATTTCGGCTCATTTCGAGGTTCATCAGCCTAATGCAAGACCAAATACCAATTGATTTGTCAGAAGCAAACTCGCTTATGTCGTTTAGAGTAAGTGATACAGTTATATTTTTGGTTTTCATATTTTCTTGTGTTTCGAATTAGTTTCAGTCAGTAGGTTTCATATTTGCATTCAATCATGTAATTAGATTAGTACTTTGTTAGAATTTGCAATTTTATTTGATTTAGGATTCATGTTCAGTTGAGTCGGGCTTGTTAAATACTTTAGGGTTTTTGTTAGCTTTTGCTTAATGGTTACCAGGTTGATTTGTGATTAGTTCTAGGGTTAGTAAGGTAGATTAGAAGCTCGTCTTTGATGAGGGCCCAAAGGTTTTGGGTCAAGCCTGAGTTTTGGGTTCAGGGGGGTAAATAATAGTAGTTAAAATGGGTGATTTGGGAAAATTAGGTTAGGGAATATTTTGGTACTGAAATAAGAAGTCCCTAGAAGCTTCTAGTGTGGGGTTTAAATTGCAATTTCTTATTTTTGATAACATTAACATGGGTAGCAAGTCAGAAATTTAGGGATGACTTAGCTAAAACAAAGAATTCAAAAGGGGTAAAAGGTAAAAAACTAATTCTTAAGTTTACCCTACTTACTTGCCTATATAAAGTCATTGAGTCCTTGCCTTCCAAGGGGGGAGAGGAGAAAAATACAGAAGAAAAAAGGCTGCTACTGTGCCATTGAAATTTGTCTTTCAATTTTGAAAATTTTCACTCTTTGAATCGATTTTGTTCTTTCTTTGAAATGGTTTGAGGATTAGCTAATGAGGACAGGTCTTGGTGTTTTTTGAGTTGGCTAGGTGTTTGAAATTGGTGTCAGCATTGGTTAAATTGCATTTTTTTGAGTTTTGAATTGTGGGGTTACTGTTCTATTGGGTTTGGAAAGAATTCTGTGGTTTCATCACTGGAATTGAGTTGTTGACCTGCTGTTGCTGCAACTTGCTGATCTTCACTCTCATCTTTGTTTCTTTTCTTATCCTAGGTATTATCCAGCTCATGGACTTCACCTAAATGTGTAATGCAAAGCTTGGAATGAAATAAGATGGAGTCTAATGCTGATTCATTGAATTTAATCCTGCAGATTTTTTTATGACCAGTATACACGTTTGGATTATGTGTAAAATATTTGTCTAAGCTTGGTCAATTAGATCGTATTGTTTTAGTGTAGTAATTTCCTTCTAAATCTGTTCATTTGGGCCTGCAATTAGAATTGGGTTTCCGGTTAGCTTAATTGAAATTATTGAAATTACTGTAGTGAATTAAAATGGCTGAAGGTGTCAATACTATAGCCTATTAATTATGATGAAGTAACCTAGCAGTGATAGGATTGGTAGTTTGTCAAATGACATTTGGTTGAGATTTTGTATGTAATGTGGACATGGACTGGATATTCTGGATGTCTCAATGATTTAGTTTTAGTTCAGGACCATTCGATGCAATTTCAGAGCATGAAAAGGCTATATGATTAGCATGTCTGTTATGTGAAAATGGCTAGATCTTAAATAGTTTATAGTTGAATTCCAATCAGTTTTTTTTCGGTATTCAGTAATCATAGGTTAATTTGATGATTGTTTAATATTGGACTCACAAGCATATGGGCCCTCTTAGGCTAATAATTAATGGACAGGCCTTGAGATGGGGCTGTTTCGTGAGTCTTGGGCCATAGGCCCACTTGGTTTGGAACTTGCATTTTAGTTATTAAATGGGCTGTACCGAATAAATTAAAAGCTAGGCCAATAGTTGGGTTTGAAATACAATCTTTGGATTTGTATTAACGTTGGAAGTATTTAAATCCTCAATATATTTGGGCCTCACGTTTAGGGCCCAATCGCATCCTTCATTTGCTGGCAACATTGCACTTGGGCTGCCCCCTTATCTTTAGGCCTCTCCTTAGGCTAGGTTTAGGTTCTAGAAAAAAGAAGAAAAAACCAGCTTTCTATTAATTTCAATTTCCAATTCCAAAATTCCATCGTAGTTGAAATTAAGTGTAACTTCATTAGCTGCGTGTCGTTAATAGATTCTTGTGGAATAAATTGAGGCGTGGTTTCAAACGTATGGCCTTCAGGTTAATTTTATAATCTAGATGTCTAAGAAATGATTAATGCTCATAGAAAGTCCTTTAGAGCCGTGTTAAAACATAATTGTGATTAAATATACATCCGTGTAACATGATCATGATTCTAAAAATAAAACCGGAGTATGCGTTCGCGCAACTTCAGCCCAAATTTTCTTAATAAAAATAAAGTATTATTAATCGTGGACATGTTCGCGTGACATGATTTTTGACGTACCAAACAAAGCGGGTATACGTACGCGTAACCCGTTTCAAGATAATTTTATTAATTAAAAGCGGTGAAAGAAGTAAATGCACATAGGTTCTAAAATCAGTAATTAAGTAATTTTAAAGCCAAGTATGATCAAAGCGACAGTGCTAGAACCACAGAACTTGGGAGTGCCTAACACCTTTTCCCGGATTAACAGAATTCCTTACCCGGATTTCTGATTCGCAGGCTGTAATACAGAGTCAACCTTTTCCTCGATTCGAGATTTGAACCGGTGAATTGGGACACCATAAATCTCCCAAGTGGTGACTTTGATTTTTAATTAAATACTCCCATTTCGATTGTCACTTCAAGTTGGAAATAACTCCCTTTATTATACCTTACGGGGATGTAGTAAGACAAAAGGAGGTGTGACAGCTTTGGCGACTCTGCTGGGGACAAGAACCCAGAACTTCTGGTTCAGGGTTCAAGAATTCGATCTTGTTAATATGATTTTGCTTGGCTTTATTTATTGTTGATATTATTGTATTTTGTGAACCTTTATGCTAATTGTTATCTATTTACCGCTTTAATATTGTTGGATTGTATTTAATTGTCTTCTTACGCCACCCCTTGGAGTCTTCTGAAAATGGTGCATACATTCGCGTAGCCCGCTTTTTCTGTAGAAATTACACCAAATAAAGCGAGTCTTGGAAGCGACAAGGCCGGGCAGACTTTAGTGCTCCCGGTATGTCGCCCCCTCCTCGGCCCAGTTGTCCGCTCGGGTACCCCAAGTCTAGAACAAAACCCCAGGATTTAAACTTAGAAAAACACAGCTTCATGCTGGATCCCTAGTAGGAGCGCTTGTTTGCATCACGTGCATTTGACTTAGGGGACTCAACACAGGGGTTGGGTCCGTCTAGGCCAGGTGTACCCAAAATAGGAGACCATCTTGATGCATCCTATGTGCTATAAGTTGTATTTATTCAAGGGCAAAAGGGTCATCTGGCGGACCAATGATAGTTGAGGGCAAATGAAAAAAGAAAAAAAAAAGAAAAAAAGAGGGTGATGTGTGAAGATAAAGTGAGTGGGGCCCAATTATGTTTTCTGTCAATTTTTTGCTAAGGAAAAAAAAGAGCTTGAAAAATCCAAAAAGATTTTGCACATTTTCATCATTTTTCGAAAAATCAAAAGATAAAAAAAAATCCAAAAAGATTTTACACATCATTTTTCAAGAAAAATCAAATAATATGCTTTCTCTAAATTAGTTATTTTTTTTAATTCTCAATCGTATCCAATCTGCCCGAACTACACATACCTGATTCTCGTCTTTCGGGGCGTGATACGTAGGCAACCCACATAGGGTCCGATCTTCCTAATGAGTTTAGGTTCTTGGCTTCGCGGGGTCTTAGCCAAATCTTGCACTTTTAGCCACATATGTTAATTTTAGAAAAATAATCGCAGCCATATCTTACATGTGTCTAGTAGGGAATGTTATTGTTTCACATAGTGTTGGTTTAAGTTTTCTTGTCAGGACCCAAAATCCACTAAGAGTCGTGGTGGTGCCGGACACCTCTGTCAGGACAGCCAACTAACTTATTAATTAATTCCTCTTTTAATACTTTTGAAAATCTAAGGTTTTTCCTTCCATTTTTATAAATAAAAGTTCACTACTTGAATTCAAATTTAAATAATAACAATTGTACAAATCCGTTGAAAACCATCCCAGAAACCCGGTGTCACAAGTACATGAGCAACTATCGATAAGGAAAGTAAAATACAATATCTATCTGAAATACAGTGGACATGGAATAAATAATAAAATGTTAAAAGGAACTATACTGGCTGTGGGTCGTCTCGAACAATGCAGCTCACCTAGTCCCAGAGTCGTCCGTGCTGTTACGCCCAATAGGCTGCTAGAGGTATATATACCTGTGCAACAAAAATGCACAAAAGTGTAGTATGAGTACATAATCAACGTGTACTTAGTGAGTATCCCACCTAATCCCGAAGGGGTATAGATGAGATGGCCGACTTCGAAACTCACTAGAGATCAATTAGCAATATTTTATAAGTGCGAGGATAATAATGGATTTGTATAGAAGTTCTAATTGTGAAGCCAGAAAAAAACAGGTAAACACCTTTAATAATAAATCAAGGGCTTCTAAAGTCTGTTCTTTATTATCTTATCAGTTTATATCAAGCCACATAGGGCCAATTCCACATTTACAATTTTCAAGTAACAGATAAACATGCGTGAATTACACCGAGGCGACGGCCCGGTCTAACAGGAATGTAAACTGTGCACTGCCGAGGGTCGAGCGGCACGAACCATAGATGCATCTATTCTCACTGAGGCATTCGGACCGTTCCATAAATAAACACATATCCTGCTCGTAAATCATCCATGCGACGCAAGCACACATAAAATACATTCACAAGCAGAAAATTAAGAGCTTATCGGGGATAATCAGCCAAATATACAAATTTCTCTTTTTAGCATTTCAGGGAAAATTTAATATTAAATCTCTTTTTTTTTTAAATTCGTTTACTAAACAAAGGTGATTTAAACAATTCAAGTCATCGATGGGTTCATAATTATCCAAGTATAACATGCTTTTTGGGTCCTAGACTACAATAGCATGATAGTAGCTACGCACGACGTCACCTCGTACGTACATAGCCCCCACAAATAGGAGCACATAACCAATTTAACTCACCTATGGGGTAAATTCTCCCTCACAAGATTAGAAATGAGACTCACCTCGCTCCGAAGATCCACAACCGACATTCTACATTCTTCCGAAGGCTCCAATTGATGCCCCACGCTCCAAGACTAGCCAATGGTTACGCAAATCCATTAATATATGCTCAAATATTCATTATAAACTAATTTATAGAAATTCCTAACCCCGATTGGGAAGTTGATCAAAACGCCCTCGGGCCCACGTGCCCGGAATCCAATTTTTTTTGAAGATAAAGTTTACCCATGACCTTAGGAACTCAAATATATAATTTTCTCTTAATTCCATACCCAAAATCGTGGCTAAATTCCAAGAACACGATATTTCTAGGTCTTACTCTAACCCTCAATTTTCTACCCATTTTCATACTAAAATCCATACATAATTAATGTATTTAACTCATAATAGGTAGAAATAACTTACCTTAACATTGTTGATGAAGAACCTATCTTGAATGATCCCAAAATCGCCAAAGCCATGAGAAATGAGAGAGAAATGGCCAAAATCCGACTTTTAAAATAATGCTTCTGCCCTAGCTATTTTCGCTTCTGCGATCCCCTCTTCCGTAGATGCGGTCCCGCTTCTACGAAACCTTGACCGCATCTGCGATCCAAAATCCTTCGAACAAAACCGCTTCTGCGGCTCCCTCAACCGCTTCTGCGGGGCCGCTTCTGCTGTCACATTTCCGCAGAAGTGAAAACACCAGCAACCAGATCCTTCAGCCTTCTTTAAAATTCCATTTTTGATCCGTTAACCACCCGGAATCCACCCGAGGCCCCCGGGACCCCAACCAATCATACCAACCAATCCCAAAACACATGACGGACTTGCTCGAGGCCTCAAATCATAACAAACAACGCCAAAACCATGAATTACACCCCGATTCAAGCTTTATGAACTTTGAACTTTCCAACTTCTATTTCCGATGCTTAAACCTATCAAATCACGTCCGATTGACCTCAAATTTTGCACACAAGTCATATTTGACATTACGGACCTACTCTAACTTCCGGAATCGGATTCGGACCCCGATATCAAAATGTCCACTCCCAGTCAAACTTCTTAAAAACCTTCAAATTTTCTATCTTTAGCCAAATGGATTCAAAATGACCTACAGACCTCCAAATCACTTCCGATCGCGCTCCCAACTCCAGAATCACCATACAGAGCTACTCCCAGTCTTGAAATCCCAAACGGACATCGATAACGCTGAAATGCACTCCAAGCCAAACTTAAGAAATTCCTTCTAAAATGCTAACTTCCACAATAGGCGCCAAAATGCTCCCGGGTTATCCAAAACCCAATCTGGGCATACGCCCAAGTCCGAAATCATAATACGAACCTGCTGGAACCTTCAGATCCTGATTCCGAGGTCGTTTAGTCAAAATTCCAATCCTAGTTATTCTTTCTGCTTTAAGCTTCTCAAATGAGAATTTTCATTTAAATCTAACTCCGATCTTCCCGAATTTAAATTCCGACCATGCGAACAAGTCACAATACCTAAAATGAAGCTGCTCATGGCCTCAGAGTGCTGAACGACGTGCTAGGGCTCAAAACGGCCGGTCGGATCGTTACATTCTCTCCCACTTAAACATACGTTCGTCCTCGAACGTGCTGAGAACTACACTGGAGTAGTCTGAAATCACTGTTTAGCACCTCAAGCACCTTCCCGTGCTATCACAACTCATATGAGCACATTAGCTTGATAATTTCTGAAGATACTCCCTTTTATTCAAGCAATTAAGCCTTAGAGCTTAATTCCAACATCCGAAATTCTATGTCAGGCCTGTTTCCAACATACGATCACCAAATCAATCACTATACGCTGTACTCAAATATGACTGCATAACTCCATTGAATTCACACTTTGCATCACTTTACTCATAGGACCACAATAACATTTTTGTTTGAATTAATCAAAATTTCACGAATCCGATGCTCCCATTGCACCTCATGACCTACATAGGTCTTACTCTAACTATTACAATACCACCACAACAAATGAGATGCCGAAATTCATAATCAACTGCCGAGTCGACCAACCATCGAGTCTATACCTTTGACAAGAAACATTGCCACATTCTAAACCAAATAAAGATCTTCGCTCCATAATATACTTTATATAATCAGATTGCACTGATCTTAAATCCCATAACCTCGTCTCACCCAGTAAGAACTGCTCAGGCAATAAGCCACTCCGAATGCGATCAAAAGTCTCATATAACTCCACAATGTGCCAATAGGCCACCAATCCGAACATAACAGAAACGAAAATCGAACTCTGGAAGGAATTACCTACCCCCCCGCACTAGTACGGACCTTCCTTACAAGATTGGAAGCGAAACACAACAAAAATAAAATATATAGGACCTACTCGACATCACACTATTGCGGCGTGCAACCCGATCCAAATAACATACCCATGGCGGCGTGCCACCCGATCCAAATAACATAGATCTCACATAAGGAGATTGCACTTTGAGCTAAATCTGCTCATTACAATAAAAATATCGAATTTCGGTTATAAACACACTAAGTGTATAATACCATTCCCTGGGGAGACATATAACGCTATAATCCACAATTCGGGCACACTGAAGTGCGATACAAGATCTGAATCTCAAGAACCATTCTGCTCATATAACATCATCGCCACGCGGAGCCTCAACATATAAAAATTTATCAAGCCGTCTCATAACTCGTACGACGCAATACATCATTACCTGGAATAGCTGATGACAAAATAACACCCTGACTGTTCCTCCATAGGGAACGCTCGCTGAAACGAACTCAACTGGCCTGATATAAAGCCAAGATTCACATTTAAATCCATCCACCGACCTCAAGTCGATCATGATCACATCAAATTAAGCCAATGACCTTTCAAAGGTCCATACTAATTTTCCTTCTTCTCATAACACACGAGAACAACCGTCATAACCGGAGCAAACCTCCTCAGTTCATAACCCAATAAACAACGTGCCTTCCAGGCATAAATTCTCAAGGCAATGATATTACCCCAATTCCTCATACTTAATTTAAATCTTTAGTCAAACAAGTGGCTACATGCCACACCGGTACAATCTTCCCGTGGAACATGTTCCCACAATCTTCCGAAATAAATAATGGGTCCGTACATCTAAACCATCGGACGCACTAACGCTGGAAAACGATCCAGAATCCTTAACCAGAATGCAAAACCTCTTCCACAACACATCGATCTCAGGTGACGCTGAGGACAATACCAATTTACTCTAATCATTCAACCCTTTCCTTGCTCATCCAAGCCCGTGACATCCTTGTCAACACTGAATTGCAACCTTGATCCTCACTTCGTATTTCCATGCTATTCACTGCACCCAACGTGCCAATATACGATAGAACACGATTTTTCGTCGTAACTCCAAACTCATTAATATTTTAATACTTCATCATATACGAACTTTTCACTTAACTCACTTCGGGAGAATCATAGCAACACACAGGTAAATTCCCATAACCGTAGAATATGCAAATCTGCAAGTAGTGGTCCAAGCCACCATAGCCCTTCCGGAATCTGCTTCCTCATAACAAGCCACAACAGTAGAATGGTTTAGAATGTTATCAATTACGGCGGCCGACAAACCTCACACGTACCTCCACAAATCAAACGCATAACTCGATCACGCTGAATGAACGAATCACAGAACCCAACATGCCAAATTCAACTATAGATAATCAATCCCTTTTCCCTCCAATTTATCCTTGATTGCTTTGGAAATAATGCTAATTCTCTTCAACGCATAACATACTCCCTCTACACTCACCCCGAGTGACCTTGAATTGCGAGACCATGCTATCTCAAATCTCATGAATTATTTCACATTTCTTAAATGCTACACCATAAGATAACACATCATAGAACATTCTGGGCACCTTCTCATAAGCTGCTACAAAGCTTGATTCTTAGTTGTACTTATAGGCTTGAAATCATTAGGTACCACACTTTATCTTTTGAGTTCCACTAGGACTATTACTGAAAGCCACCCGCTCTGACTTGGTCCCGAAAATAATTCACTCCATAAATCTTTAACACACGAATAATCTCTCGGTGAAGCACCTGACGAAATCGCTTTCTCTGAAACCTGTATCCCTAGAAGGCATAAATCCTGAACCTTTTTCCAAGTCCGAACATGAGCCAATACGGCCAACCATCGCATGCCTCCAACAATTCATTTGCTCGAACTACCACCTATGGTCTTTTCTTGTAGCTGAATTAATCCATCAATATGCTAATAACCAGAAATCACACAAGTAGTTAATCATACAGCCCAATCATAAGCGGTGGGACTCTCCCACTTAGCTTGAAGCCATCATTCCACCATTCTTGACTTCGCCCGACCTTTTTACCTCTTATTGACATAACGTCGCGCCATAAGTTATCAAAATTTCTTACAATCTTCCTGTAAATCCCCATCTTTCATATTCTGAATCATTAACCACATTCGCATGACCGATCTGTTTGTTGAACAACCAATATAATTCTTTGCAGAAGCTTCGCCAACCACACGACCGCTAACCTGCTCACGGGAAATAACCCACCTAGGGGAATCACCTCCCGACATCTTCCCACGCCGCTGCACGGGGTACATTCACTATGACACCAATAGCCCATCCTGAGTCCGAGATCACCTTCCAGTTGCACAAGTCCATTCGCCCATCACAGACATCAATTAAATGTGCGACAACATCCTTCCCAATTTAGGGTTATGCTGCACCCTCCTCCATTTAAAGCAGCTACTTTCTGCCATATCAATCTTCTACCGCATAATAGCACATATTTCACATCATACCCACAGGCTTCAATCACCAATCATTAAAATCCCCAACTTGATCCAAACTCTTTTTAAGGCGCGTAGTCATCCTACTACCAAGCCCATATGCAACCCTCGCCACTCTTCCACTTTGGCGGAACTCATCTATTTAATTAACCCCTCGACCTTGCTCCTCATACTTGGTCTTCTAGAAGTTTTAAACACCACCCGACACTTCCCACATGTCCTTCCTCATACTTTGCTGCCCAATTGTTGCCTTAAATAAAATCTACCTTCGTGGCTCTTGAATCCACCATTGCTTCTAACTTTAAACCTTTTCCAAAGGTCATCTTTATCGAGCCATCAACATTAGAAATTCTGATTCGATCTTGAACCACCGTATCATGCGATATCTGACAGTTGTATCTCCAATACTATTTCATAATATCTTGTCCCAAGGCGAATTGTAGCAGATTATAACACCAACAAGCTTAAACCGTTCAATTAGGACAACAACTCTCCCATATAGAGGAGAACTCCACCACTCTTGCAATTACCACGCCTCATTACTTCCACCAGCCCACACCTGACCATCCTTAGTTCGATTGACTTCCCTTGTCGGGAATAAAATACCGAATCCCTTGATTACACACTGAGTAAACCTCCCTTCCATTCATTCACTGCCTCGAAACGTGGTTAACACCCTACCATTACAACAAAACTGCAGAATAATCGCTCATAAGCATCATGGCAACCTGTGCCTAGCCTCAAGGCTCTTAGAAGTTCTGTTACTGAGTTGAAACAATAGAATATCCCTCCAAAATGCGACTATAATGGTCCAATAAACTATACCGGGAAAATCATCCCGCACCACATTTGTAGTGACATTACAATCCTTCAATTTTTGATTTATGACAAGCGCTCGTGTCACGTAAGATTGAGTGAGAAGGAATCAAAGGCATACACCTCAAAGGAATCGAACCGCACGATAAGGAAATCAAGAAGGGAAGTACTCCTAACG
>MU679387.1:61651-72251 GCA_026770625.1 Nicotiana glauca | reverse complement strand
GAAAAATCGCCAATGGGTGTTTTGGGTTGTGAAAATATGAAAAATGAAGCTGGAAATCGGGATTTACAGGTCTCTGTGTTCGCATTTGCGAACAGGGGTTCGCAATTGCGAACCCCAACCAAACGTGGGAATTGCGAACAAACTTCGCATTTGCGAAATTAGGCCAGAACTGGGAAGTTCGCATTTGCGAACAAAATCTTCGCATTTGCGAAGATGTGCTGCCCAGGGGACCCTTCGCATTTGCGATCAAAGTGATCGCATTTGCGAATCAATGCAGATTTTCTAGAAATTCGCATTTGCGAAGATGTTGGTCGCATTTGCGATCCTAGGCTATAAGCCTCAGGCTTCGCGATTGCGATAAATGGCTCGCATTTGCGAGCTCGCAATTGCGAATCTTCACTTCGCAATTGCGAAGATCATAGAAGCAGAATACAAGATTTTTCCAAAACGAGAAATGCAATCCGACGCCTATCCAAAACTCACCCGAGACCTCGAGGCTCCAAATCAAATATGCACACTGACTCAAAAACATCATACGAACTTGCTCGCGCGATCAAATCGCCAAAATAACATCAAAATCAATGAATTGAGCCTTAAAACTCAAGAAATCTTTCAAAATTTCATAACTTCCAAAAATTAACCCATTGAGCATCCGAAATCATCCCGGGACCCCCAAGATCCAAACCAAAAACACCAATACCACCTAATACCATATTCGAACTTGTACCAATCCTTAAACAACCCAAAACAACGCCGAAAACCCGATTTAAGCCAAGATTCAAGCCTAGGAACTTCAAATTCTAACCAAACACACTTTCGATCAAAAACCTATCCAAACCTCGTCCGAATGACCTAAAATTTTGCGCAAACATCCCAAATGACATGACGGAGCTACAGAAACTTCTAGAATTCAAATCCGACCCTCGGATCAAAAACTCACTATCGGACCAGAAACTTCAAAAATTCAAACTTCGGCATTTCAAGCCTAAAGGAGCTACGAACCTCCAAATAATATTCCGAACACTCTCCCAACCCCGAAATCACCTAACGGAGCTAACGGAACCATCGTATTTCCATTCCGAGGTCGTCTTCACACTGTTCCAAATACGGAGCATTTTTCGACTCTTAAGCTCTCATTTAGGGACTAAGTGTCCCAAAACACTCCGAATCCTAGAACGGAACGTCCCGGCAAACCAAAATAGCAGAATGAACTTAGGGAAAACAGTTAATGGGGGATCGGGGCATGATTTCTAAAAACGACCGATCGGGTCCTTACAATACCTGTACAACAAAAATGTACAGAAGTGTAGTATGAGTACGTAATCAACGTGTACTCAGTGAGTATCCTGCCTAATCCCGAAGGGGTAGAGATGAGATGGACGACTCCAAAACTCACTAGAGATCAATTAGCAATATTCTATAAGTGCGAGGATAATCATGGATTTGTATAGAAGTTCTAATTGTGAAGCCAGAATAAAACAGGTAAACACCTTCAACAATAAATCAAGGGCTTCTAAAGTCTGTTCTTTATTATCTTATCAGTTTATATCAAGCCACGTAGGGCCGATTCCACATTTACAATTTTCAAGTAACAGATAAACATGCGCAACTTACACCGAGGCAAAGGCCCGCTCCAACAGGAATGTAAACTGTGCACTGCCGAGGGTCGAGCGACACGAACCATAGATGCATCTATTCTCACCGAGGCGTGCGGCCCGTTCCATAAATAAACATATATCCTGCTCACGAATCATCCATGCGACGCAAGCACACATAAAATACATGCTCAAGTAGGAAATTAAGAGCTTATCGGGGATAATCAACCAAATAGACAAACTTTTCTTTTTAACATTTCAGGGAAAATTTAATATTTAATCTCTTTTTTTTAAATTCGTTTACTAAACAAAGGTGAACTAAACAATTCAAGACATCGATGGGTTCATAATTATCCAAGTATAACATGCTTTTTGGGTCCTAGACTACCCGGGCAATAGCATGATAGTATCTACGCATGGCGTCACCTCGTACGTACATAGCCCCCACAAATAGGAGCACATAACCAATTTAACTCACCTATGTGGTAAATTCCCCCTCACAAGATTAGAAAGGAGTCTCACCTCGCCCCGAAGATCCACAATCGGCATTCTACATTCTTCCGAAGGCTCCAATTGATGCACCACACTCCAAGACTAGCCAATGGTTACGCAAATCCATTAATATATGCTCAAATATTCATTATAAACTAATTTATAGAAATTCCTAACCCTGATTGGGAAGTTGACCAAAACACCCTCGGGCCCACGTGCCCGGAATCCAAAATTTTTCGAAGATAAAGTTTACCCATGACCTTAGGAACTCAAATATATAATTTTCTCTTAATTCCATACCCAAAATCGTGGCTAAATTCCAAGAACACAATATTTCTAGGTCTTCCTCTAACCCTCAATTTTCTACCCATTTTCATACTAAAATCCATACATAATTAATGTATATAACTCATAATAGGTAGAAATAACTTACCTTAACATTGTTGATGTAGAACCTCTCTTGAATTCTCCCAAAATCGCCAAAGCCATGAGAAATGAGAGAGAAATGGCCAAAATCCGACTTTTAAAACAATGCTTCTGCCCCAGCTATTTTCGCTTCTGCGATCCCCTCTTCCGCAGATGCGGTCCCACTTCTACGGAACCTTGACCGCATATGCGGTCCAAAATACTTCGAACAAAACCGCTTCTGCGGCTCCCTCAACCGCTTCTGTTGGGCCGCTTCTGCGGTCCCACTTCCGCAGAAGCGAAAACACCAGCAACCAGATCCTTCAGCCTTCTTCAAAATTCCATTTTTGATCCGTTAACCACCCGGAATCCACCCGAGGTCCCCGGGACCCCAACCAATCATACCAACCAGTTCCAAAACACATTACGGACTTGCTCGAGGCCTCAAATCATAACAAACAACGCCAAAACCATGAATTACACCCCGATTCAAGCTTTATGAACTTTGAACTTTCCAACTTCTATTTTCGATGCTTAAACCTATCAAATCACGTCCGATTGACCTCAAATTTTGCACACAAGTCATATTTGACATTACGGACATACTCCAACTTCCGAATTCGGATTCCGACCCCGATATCAAAAAGTCCACTCCCGGTCAAACTTCTCAAAAATCTTCAAATTTTTTATCTTTAGCCAAATGGCTTCAAAATGACCTACGGACCTCTGACTTTACTTCTGATTGCGCTCCCAACTCTAGAATCACCATACAGAGATACTCCCAGTCTCGGAATCCCAAACAGACATCAACAAAGCTAAAATGCACTCCAAGCTAAATTTAAGAAATTCCTTCTAAAATGCTAACTTCCACAATAGGCGCCAAAACGCTCTCGGATTATCCAAAACTCAATCCGGGCATACGAGTCCGAAATCATCATACGAACCTGCTAGAACCTTCAAATCCTGATTCCGAGGTCGTTTACTCAAAATTCCAATCCTAATTCATTCTTTCAACTTTAAGCTTCTCAAATGAGAATTTTCATTTAAATCTAACTCCGATCTTCCCGAATTTAAATTCCGACCATGCGAAAAAGTCACAATATCTAAAATGAAGCTGCTCATGGTCTCAGACTGCTGAACGATCTGCTAGGGCTCGAAACCACCGGTCGGGTCGTTATATTTATCATACATGTGTAGATCCACTTACCGGAGTTTGAGCAGGACATATACCCCAGGACCATTGTATTCAGGAGTTGCTTAAGGAGATTTATTTTATTTTTATATTTTGAGTCTGTTCTTCATTTTATGTCGTCTTTTGCTTTCTAGTTTTGTACAACAATGTCAAGTCTTTGTTATTTTATTTTCTATTTTATATTTGAAAAAATGTGCTAACTCAAAAATCCAAAAAAAAAGACTTTGCATTTTATATTTTCGTTATAAGTTTCTTTAGAATACTAATTCTAGAAATAAAAAATTTTTAGGTTGTTTTTCCTTTAGGCAATTAATATCTAGGACTTAAAATAAATTATTTTTATGTTTCCTTAGTATATTAGGATCAAAATTCAAAAAAAGAGAGAATTTTCTTTTAGTACTTCTTTAAATGCTTTCTTTACGGTGTTAATTCCAAAATCGAAAAATATTTTCTTTTGAGGTGTTTCTTCGAAAAATTAGTGAAAAATAAAAAAAATTCTTTTTATTTCATTAGAACTTTAGGATATTGTACATAGAAGAAAAAAGAGAACATACTCTATCTTTGGTTTATTTTCAGAGTTCCTCTTTTAGGAAATCAAAATTGAAGTCCAAAAATATTTTTTTATTACTTGTTTCGAAATCTTGCATCAAGATATCAGATGAAAATTCAATTAATTTTTTGTGGTTTATTCTTTAGATTTTCTTCCTAAAAAAGGAATCAAAAATATTTTTTCTCTTCTAGGGTTTTTCCTTAATAATTTTCCATAGAGTGTTTGTTTTAAAAAGTAAAAAATATATGCTCGTTAAGCTTGAGTTAGAATAGGTCATAGAATATTAAGTCTAAAAAATTAAAAAAGAAAAGAATTTGCTTCTTTAATTTCTCTTTTCTCATCAGAGTAGTCATTAAAGAAAAAAATGAGAATGTCAGTTTGTTTACTTTATTCCCGATCTTTCAGAACTATGCAAAGATCTGATTCATGCGGTGTCATGATGCGTAGGCAACCTACATAGGGTTCGATCGAATTATTTTTTTATTATTAAAAGAAAAAGAAAAAGAAAAAGAAAAAGAAAAAGAAAAAGAAAAAGAAAAAGAAAAAGAAAAAGAAAAAGAAAAAGAAAAGAAAAAGAAAAGAAAATAAAAAAAAGGAAAAAGAGAGAAAAGCAAAGAAAAGATGGTGAAATTATGGGAGGTGAGAAATGAGAAGGAAGAAAAAAAGCGATAATCAGAAAGAAAAAGGGAAAAAAAATGAGCGAGCTAAGAAGTGCGAGGAAAGAAAAGAAAAGAGAAGATTCAAACGCACAAATTGGGATGATACCAAGTGACCTTACGACCCTCAAAGTCATTCTAGAACCATTAATTGTTGCTAGGTGCATTGCATTAGCTGTTAAATGCCCTAACGCTGACATGATGACTTAATTTTGTTCTCCTCATTATAGCAGAAGGATGGTTGGTTTGTGGTTCTTAAGGTAACTCGTCCATACAACACAAGGTCAAAGGAAAAGGTAGCCATGACTAGCAAAAACTTGGGCACAAGAGTTGTTGACCCGTTAAGGGAGTTTGTGGAGTCAGAGTCTGAATTGAAAGAGGAGATCCAAAGAGTGAAACAACAGATGGAAGAAATGTATCAGTCTTGGATCAGGGGGAATCCTCCACCTTCATTCCCCACTAACTACACTGAAAACCCTGCAACTATCCCACCATTATCACAAATCCAGATTCCCACTACTACTAATATTTCCCCACAACTTTTTCACACTTTACCCACCAAAACCACCTCATATACCGCTCCTTTGTCCACTCATGCTCTTGCAGCTCATCCACCAGTTATTTTTCCTTGGTCCTCTAATGAGACTGTGTTCAAAGTCCCCGATGCCAAATACTATGCTCCAGAACCAACTTTCAAAGTCTCGAATTCGTACTCTCACGCTCTTCCTTTTGAGGCTCCTGGTGAAACTAAAAAGCCTTGTAAGACAGTGGAGCAAGATGAGATATCCACGAAGGTAAAACTCTTAGAGCAATCTTTAAGAAGCATGCAAGGGATAGGGAGCCAGATGAGCGTGGCTTACAAAGACTTGTGCTTGTTTCCTGACGTCCAACTGCCTGCTAGGTTTAAGATGCCAAAGTTTGATTTATATGATGGGCATAGAGATCTCGTGGCTCATTTGAGAGGTTACTGCAGTAAGATGAGAGGCATTGGTAGGAAGGACAAATTATTGATGGCGTATTTCAGTTAGAGTCTGAGTGGGGCAGCTCTGGAGTAGTACACCCGCCAAGATGCTAACAAGTGGTACACGTGAGAAGATATGGCTCAGGATTTTGCCAGGCACTTTCAGTATAATATGGAAATCGTCCCGGATCGCAGGTCCCTTGCCAAGATAGAAAAGAGGCCTAATGAAAGCTTTAGGGACTACGGGCTCAGATGGAGAGAGCAAGCTGCCAGAGTCGATCCCCCGATGAAAGAAGAAGAGATGGTCGACTACTTTCTTCAAGCTCAAGAAACAACTTACTTCAGGCATTTGATCACGACTGCGGGTAGGCCTTTTAATGATGTGGTAAAAATGGGAGAAATGGTAGAAGGTGGGTTGAAGTCTAGAAAGATCATGAGTTATTCTGCTTTAAAAGCCACAAAACAAGCAATTCAGAATGACACAGGAAGCTTGCTGGGTCAGAAGGAACACGATGATGTTGCCATGGTTGTTTCAGAGTCACGACATGGATCGAAGGGTCCGCCTCACCAATATACCCAGCCTCAACTCCAACCCCAAACCTATCCCCGAGCTCCACATAATCCACCTCAGTATTATCCTCCGAACAATGTCCAACATATTTCCAACCACTAGGTCACTCCCTATGGTGAGCGCCAGCACCGTATAATGCATTCTTGCCTTCACAATATTTTTGAGCACCCAACAACCCTAGAAAATAGGGGCAGGGAAGAGAACAAAGGCAAAGAAATAGTTTCACGCTAATTGAGGAGTCCTATATAAGCTTGTTTGAAAAGTTAATGCATTCTGGCCTGATTGAGCCGCTCCTCGGCTATACTCCAGACCCATATGCAAAAGGCTTTGATCCTACAGTCCGATGCATGTACCACTCTAATGTCCAAGGGCATAGCATTGCAGATTGTCATTCTTTGAAAAGGGAAATAGAAAAAATGATTCAAGAAGGGGTAATTGTGATCAATGACAATGACAGAGTGCATGCGAATCCTCTGGGGAACTTGCCGACTGAAGTTAATGATAATGAAGTTTTTGGTTTTGGAAATATTGATGTGGAATCCAGTGGCTAAGATGCCGTGCTTGGTAATTGGAAAGACGCTCCATTTCTTGGTCAGCAAGAGTGGGGTTTTAGTGGTTTATTTTGTTGTCATTTTTGTTGTCTGGGTTATTTTCAGGGTTGTAATTCGGATATTGTCTTGACTCAAACCCTTCTATCCTTTTATTTTGCCTAGTTTGTTTAGACGTAGTAGATCCTTTAGTGTTGTCTAGGTTTGTTCCACGGTTGTAACCCCAGTTAGTTTGCTTGTTTTGTTGTTCAAATCCTTTCACCATCTATCTAATGCATTTTTCTATTTTATGTTATTTCTAGTCATTTTTTGTTAGTTTTCTTTTACTTTTATAGGCCTTTTCCTGTCGACTCTAGTGACTTGACATGCACGCGTAATTCTCAGCCTGATCTTAAAAGTCAGTATAATCATGAAACAATTTTTAGGGACATTTGAGGGAAATAAGTGAAGGCATTTTGACATCACTTCAAGCCCGAATTATGTGAAACTGAGGCAGATAGAACATAAAGAAACACTTTGAAATGCATCATGCTGCATCTGGTTGAAGCTAATAGCAAGTTTGCCCTAAATTGGCAGGGGCCGTTCGTGGTAATGAGAGTGAGAGTATTGTCCAATGATTCCTTGTATTTAACAGATGTAGAGGGCGAATGTGTGAATATGGTTATCAAGTTTGGCACGATCAAAAGATGTTACGAATATTTTTCTTAGTTTGTTTAATTGCGTTGTTGGTGCTTGGCATGTTTTGAAGATTGAAATGACGAAGGCATTATGTTCTGCTATCTAAACACCTTATCCTTCGTTACCCCTTTGAGCCTTATTTATTTTCATTCATACCCCTCTTTTGGAATCAGTAGCAAAGATCAGAAACACAAGCGTAAAAGATAAGTAAAGGAAAAAGAGAAAAGAAAAGAATGGAAAGAGAGAGAAGAAAAAAAAAGGAAGAAGAAAAGAAGAGAAAAAGAGAAGAAAAAGAAAAAGAAAAAGAAAAAGAAAAAGAAAAAGAAAAAGAAAAAGAAAAAGAAAAAGAAAAAGAAGAGAAAGAGGAAGAAAAAGAAAAGAGAAATCACAACAACAAAGTAATTTCTATGTCATAAACTACGTTCGACCTGATTTTCTTTTTAAGGATACGTAGGCAGCCTTCGGTCTCATCAAAATGAAATCCAAAAGTCCCCCAAGTAAGGAACTGGGGCAAAAGTTGTGATTAGAAATTTGATTCCAAAAGTTATAATTTTGAACCCATTCGAGTTGTTTTGAGCCTTTAATACTCTTTCTTTCTACCCCTATCCAAAAGATACATTACGGTCCAAAGAAAGACCTTCTGATCAGTCTTCGGGAAATGCCAAGTCGAGCAAGTGGAGGTGATGTATCTCAGGGGCAACACTCTGGTCCAAGCAGGAAGTAATAAAAATGAGAGAGTCTTATTGGTGAAAACCCTCACGGGCACTGTAAGGCGGCGGGAGCTGAGAGAAATATAAAACGAGAGAGTCTTATTGGTGAAAACCCTCACGAGCACCGTAAGGCAAAAGAGAGTTAAGAGAAATAAAAAATGAGAGAGTCTTATTGGTGAAAACCCTCACGGGCACCTTAAGGCAAAAGTGAGTTGATAGATGAACGAGTGGAAGATATCTGTGGGTGAAAACCGTTTAGGACACCGTAGGATGAACAAGTTTAGGTTTTGGATGAAGAATCAGGCTATGGAATTCCAGGGCAACAAAGCATGGCAATTGAAATTTGATTGGTTGGACGGATTGGGTCGATTAGTCCGAAATGCATGTCACGATCAATGGTACCGGCTGTTCCACCCAGATAAGTCTTTTTTCCTTTTCTTTCCTTTTTTTGTAAGTCGTCCAATTTTGGATTCTCTTTATCCTTAAATCGCAAGGTCATTGCATTTCATTCCTTTTGGGGTTTGTCTCCCTAAGATGTTTCAATGTCAGTCTTGTTCAAAACAAAGAAGAAAGGAAGTCAAGGCTCACTACCAGTTTCCCAATTGCAAAGCACAGTGGGGCCAGAACGTACCAAAGATGGCATGATGCAAAGTAAGATACAAGGGGTCACCGGAAGTTTCGTCGGTGGATTGGTTGGGTAATTTTATAGGAAATGAAAAGTTTCAGATAAGAGGGGTCAGAGATGTAAAACAATAGTTTGGTATAAAACACTCGGGTCATCAAAGGCCATAGGGTTTGAAAGTCAGTCAAAAAGTCAAGCAGTTCAGGGCCAATTCAAGAAGTAGGTCAAAGCAAAACACAGCAGTGGAGACATCTTCAGCAAGAATGTCATCAACTAACCACCATTTTAAACTGACAAGATTTTTCTTTGATTGAAACAGGGGAAGAAAGTTTTCGTTTGTTTCAGAGAAACTCTCCGTAGGGGAAGAGTAAGCACCAAAACAGGTTTGACTGTAAACTCTCAGAACCTTCCTGAAAAATAGGGCTTAGATAAATTTCAAAACAAATCATAGAAGAATGTAAGTTGATTGAGAAGTTTTCATATTTAAGACAGGATTCAATAAGGAGTTTTCAGGACCCCTCCCTGAATAATGGGACCAAGTTTTAAGATTTCCATTAGATAGCAGGATGTAGCATAAATTCTGTTGTAGCGTAGTATGATTCAGTCGTAAAAGTGTCAGTCTTTATGATAAGCCTTGATTTGATTTTTAGGACCTTCCTAGATAATATGATTAGTTTAAGACCTTTTAGATAGCAAATGTTGTGGGAGTAATACCTTTAGAAGATATAACTTAGGTTAGTAATTGTTAGGAGTTGTCAGGACCTCCCTGGATAATAGGATCTAACTTTCAAATTCTTAGTAATAGTTGGTAGAAAAATTCAGCTTAACACTTACCTATGTGCCCAGCTAACAAACTGGGACAGAGATTTTCTTTGTTTTTGTCTATTATGTTGAAGTCAGGAACCCGCCTGAAGAACAGAGGAATACATTTAAGTCTTAGCAGTCAGGAGCCCGCCTGAAGAACAGAGGAATACATTTTAAGTCAGCAGTCAGGAGCCCGCCTGAAGAATAGAGGGCACGCAATTCAAGTTTTAGCTTTCAAATTCTTACTAATGTCTAGTAAAATGATGCCCAGTCACCAAACTGGGGCAAGAGATTTTCTTTGTTTTTGTATATTTTGTTGAAGTCAGGAGCCCGCCTGAAGAACAGAGGAATACATTTCAAATCAGCAGTCAGGAGCCCGCCTGAGGAACAGAGGAATACATTCAAGTTTTAGCAGTCAGGATCCCGCCTGAAGAACAAAGGGAGTACAAGTCAGGTTTTAGCTTTCAAATTCTTATTAATGTCTGGTAATATGATGCCCAACCACCAAACTGGGGCATAAAAGTTTCTTTGTTTTATCTATTTTGTTGAAGACAGGAGCCCGCCTGAAGAACAGAGGAATACATTTCAAGTCAGCAGTCAGGAGCCCGCTTGAAGAACAGAGGAATACATTTAAGTTTTAGCAGTTAGGAGCCCGCCTCAAGAATAGAGGAATACATTTCAAGTCAGCAGTCAGGAGCCCTGATCGGTGCAGACTCAACCCTTGGGAAGAGTGGGCGTTAACAACTTTTACCCGATAGTGGTTTCGGGGTCAATTTCCTCAGGGAGCTAGTTATGGGAGTTGAGTATTTGTGAAGT
>MU679387.1:39111-52081 GCA_026770625.1 Nicotiana glauca | reverse complement strand
GTTGCTAGGAAAGGCCTTCCAAGAATAATTGGGACTTCAAAGTCCACCTCACAATCAAGAATCACGAAGTCGGCCGGCAAGATGAACTTATCAACTCGAACAAGGACGTCGTCGATGATACCCAAAGGCCACTTCATAGTCCTATCCGCCATTTGGAGCCTCATTGAAGTCGGGCGAGGTTGCCCAATTCCCAAAGTTTTAAACACTGAATATGTCATTAAGTTGATGCTTGCCCCCAAGTCACAAAGGGCTTTTGCTTGTCACACCTCATTTTTCCTACACCCTATAGGGGCATGAAGGAGTTTTCTCAATTAAAGGACAATCGAAACGGGATTATTATTAAAGATTCAGAGTCGCCACTTGGGAGATTTATGGTGTCCCAAGTCACCGATGGAATCCTGAATTGAGGAAAAGATTGACTCTATTTAACAGTCCGCGAACCAAAAATCCGAGTAAGGAATTCAGTTAACTCGGGAGAAGGTGTTAGGCATTCTCGGGTTCCGTGGTTCTAGCACGGTTGCTCAACTGTCAAATTAGGCTTAGATGTCTGATTTTAGAACATGTTTTAACCTATGTGCTTTTTAACTTTAAACCGCTTTTATTATTATTTTTAAAGAGAATTGGAACGTCATTAAAACGCGTCTCGAACCACGTCACATAAATGCACCCGTAGTTTTTGACACATTTCAACATCGTTGGGATTTGGATTTGGGTCACATAAATGTGCACCCGAGTTTAAGAAGGTAATATTATTAAACGCCCGGCCTAAAGCAACTAGCGTATTATTAACTTTGGGGAAGGCCATGAAATTCGCTAAATGGCAAGTCCCGAGGTCTAGATATTTAATGTGAACATTTAAAGAGGGCCACGCAATTTGTGATTTTATTTGGCGCGACACACCTTATTTATTTTAAAGCCAACCTAAAAGAACTATGATTTTCTATTAAGAATTATCTCTAAAGCCTAATTAATTAGAATTATTTAGAAAGAACCAAGCCCATGACTCAATTGCAAAATCTTCTGGGCCCAATAACTTTGATTAATAACAGTATTTCAACTGGGCTAAGCCTCAAAACAGCCCAAAGGAAGAACATAACATTTTCGGGCTTCAATCGCAAGCCCAAGTTTATTTGCGCAAGAAATCAGACTGTCTAGGCTCGTAATAGGCCCAAAAATCTGACACTGATTCGTGTTTGTAAAGGTATGAACAATTTATTCAAATCAACATTAATTCTCAACCAACTAATTAACTCAATTCACTCAAATTGCTGATGCACGTTTAAGTCAAATAATGGCTAATTGTTAAATACAAATTTCTACAAGCTATGAATTGCTGCCAGAATTTATGGAATTCAATGATCTAACACAAAGTGACTAACACTTACGTTGAAACATTAAACTCAAAGACTCAATACACTTGAATCGCAGGTTTTGATTTCAATAGCTAGACTACTGATATTGGATACTGAAGTATAATGTCATTTCAGACGTGAATTAAGCTTGAAATTAACATTGATGTGAACACAACACGCTGATCTCAGAATCAGTTTCAAATCCACACTATTTTTTGATTTTAAAAAGTTAAACTAAAACAGAAAACTAAACTATACTAAGGCTAATATTATAGCTGAATAATCACAAGTTTAATAGTCCAAATAGTCCAGTTTAGTCATCAATGAGAATCTATCCTAAAACTACATGGAATACAATAGGAAGATAAACAGAGAATCAACCAGCACTTCATTTCATGTCCATAAACTTGGAAGTTACAGGATGTGTACCTGGGAAAGTAAGACAATATGAAGAAGAAGGTAAGATCAGCAGTAGCCGGGATCAATCAGCATTGTTAAATAGCAACAACAGGATAAGTTTAGAAACCAACACAGAATCAAAAACCCTGAAGTGAAGCCAGCAACTAACACATTCAGTAAACAGCCACACAACTAATTCAAACAGATCAGATTTAACTCAAAATTGACTCAAGAAAACTTTAAAACTCAATTACTGAGAAGCAGGAAATCTCAGGCCATTTTTGGATCTTAGATAGGCTAGAAATTTGAATTAAGAGCTGGAAATTGAAATTGTTGTAAGGAAAACTTCAATGGAGGAGTATTTTTTGGAGTTTTTCTGTTTTTTTTTTGTATTTTTTTTGGAGATTTAAGATCTACAATGAACTCTCTAACTCTAAAATTTCAGATTTGGTTTTTGAATTTGAAATTCAAAATTTCAGATTTGCCAAACTTTTCTAGGAGTTTTCGGGGATTTTTCAGGTTTCCAAATCTTGTTAAAGAAGGTAAGGGGACTGCTCTTTATATGCAAAAAATCAAGGGGAAACTTCTAGATTTCATTACCCATTTTTTCCCTCTTTTTATTTTTAGTTTTTACTCATTAGTCCCTATTGTTTTGACTTGTTTCTCATGTTACTGCATTAAGTTCTGAAATTTTAACTAAAAACACTCTTCTAGAAGAGTCTAGGGTATTCTAGTTTAAACTACATCATTCCTATCCAATTCTAAGTACCCAAATTACCCCTGAACTTTTCTGAAATTATCAACCTCATGTCAATTAACCCCAACCCATTACCCTATCAGTAGCTAAGGTTAACTAACCAATCTAATTCAGCTATACCCAAACCAACTAAACTAAGCCTAATGATTACTTGAAACCAAACACTGAACTATAGAATTACTAATAACAATTATTGATTAAACTGAATTAAACTAAACTAGTTAACACTAACTAATAACAACAAATTAAAATTCAAACAAAACCCAAACAAGATTTACTAAAGAATTAAAGACTATAAAAATAGATTCGAAATAAAAAATTAAACTAAAATATAAAATTACCAACACAGGATTAACAAAACGGAACAAAATTAAACTAAACAAGTAAAACAATTACAAGAACAGAATGCAAACAAATACTGAACCCAAAAAAATAAAAAATCAAAATAGAAGCGATCGAAAAACTTACTAATTTTGGGACCTAACCTCGACTGACCTCAGGTTTGGGTCCCCAAATAATGTTATGTAGTTGTTCTTATTAAGAACATCACATAACATTATTCCATAACCCAAATCGAGCACTGGCATCCTCGAAAAAAATCGAACTCTTGAATAGCAAACCCTAGATCCGGAATTTGAAACTTATCAATTGGATTTGTGGAAAATAACTTGAGGATTCAGGTAGAGGAGAGGGAGGGGAGTATGGGGTGTGAGTTTGATAGGGTTTGGGTGGCGGTGCCTAGGGTTTGGCATATTCGAGGCGTTCCAGTGATGTTCGAGGAAAACCAAAGGTGGCATAGGCATGAGGAGGACAAGGTGGAGCTTTGGTGTTATTTTGGAGGCAGTTGGAGCTCCTCCACCACCGTGGGCGATTTCCGGCGTCGGAGTTAGGGCGGAGTCGGTGGGTTATGTGGGTACGAGGAAGAGAGGAATTGTCTCTGAATTTCTGAAGGTTTTCCAACATTTTTATCTAAAATCCATAATTAAACCTGGACCGTTGGATGATAAAAAGGAACGGGTGAGATTGATTTTCAACCTAAAGATATCAAAACGACGTAGTATTGGCATGATACTACGTCGTTTGAGTGGTCTTAGGGGATTGAAGATCGGGCCGGGTAAGAGGGTGAGTTTGGGCTGGGTTGGAACGGGTCTTTGTGCACTTGGACTGAGGTATTTGAACAAAAATGGCCCAATTTTGGGTCTCTTATTAAGAAGACTTCCTTTTCTTTTTGAATTCTTTTTCTTTTCTTTTCCAAAATAAACTAAAAACCCTGAATTAATTCTAAAAACTGAATTAACCTACCAAATCCAATTAATTAACTCTAATAATTGTCACAAACTAATCAAATACCAAATTAAAAAGAGAAACTACCAAAATTCCAAAAGTTATAATTAAAACAAAAGTAAACTATTTTTTTTGTGATTTTTTTTTATTTTTGTAAAACTCCTAATTGCTAATAAGTAAAATTAAACCCCAAATGCAATGCAAATTTTTTGTATTTTTATATAAATTAACATGCACGGACAAAATCCAAGCAATTAACATAAAATGCCACAAAAACCCACAAAAATTGTAAATAATAAAAGGCAATATTTTGTTTCGGAATTATGGGAGTAATTCATATAGGGCAAAAATCACGTGCTCACAGCTGCCCCTCTTTGCTCGGAAATACGAAGAGTTTTCGTGCAAAGATAAGTGAGCAAACACAAGAGATTTTTGCCCGTTTGACTACTCCGTGTGAAGCATTTTTGAAAGAGTTGACCGCACCCTGCTTCTGAGGTTGCCTACTTATCCTTGGCTAAAAAGGAATCAGGATAGTGTAGTTCGGGAATGTCTGGTAGCTGGGACTACCATAAAGCTGTGATTTCATTGTTATTGTTGTTGCTGCTGCTATTGTTTACTGAACTCCCTTATTACACCATGTCAAAATAAAAGAAGTTAGACTAAGCTATGATCTATGAATTACAGAAATCCTATCTCAATCTTCAAACTTTCTCTTGTATTTCCTGTTGCCTCGTTGTCTTGTGTTCTCTCGGTGAAATCCATTGTTGCCGCTTCGAATTGTAAACTTAGATGTTTCCCTTCTTCAGGTGGGTGCCTGACTGCTGAACTTGAAAATGTATGCCTCTGTTATACGGGCGGGCTCCCGACTTCAAAACTTGAAAATGTATGCCTTTGTTATACGGGCGGGCTCCCGACTTCAACACTTGACAATGTATGCCTCTGTTATATGGGCGGGCTCCCGACTTCAAAACTTGAAAATGTATGCCTCTGTTATATGGGCGGGCTCCCGACTTCAAAACTTCACAATGTATGCCTTTGTTATACGGGCGGGCCCCTGAATTCAAAACTTGAAATTTTTTGCCCCTGTTATATGGGCGGGCTCCCGACTTCAACAGTTGACAATGTATGCCTCTGTTATACGGGTGGGCTCCTGACTTCAAAACTTGAAAATATATGCCTCTGTTATACGGGCGGGCTCCCGACTTCAACACTTGAAAATATATGCCTTTGTTATACGGGCGGGCTCCCAACTTCAAAACATGAAAATATATGCCTCTGTTATACGGGCGGGCTCCCGACTTCAACACTTGAAAATATATGCCTTTGTTATACGGGCGGGCTCCCAACTTCAAAACATGAAAATATATGCCTCTGTTATACGGGTGGGCTCCCGACTTCAACACTTGAAAATGTATGCCTCTGTTATATGGGCGGGCTCCCGACTTTAAAACTTTAAAATATATGCCTCTGTTATACGGGCGGGCTCCCAACTTCAAAACATGAAAATATCTGCCTCTGTTATACGTGTGGGCTTCCGACATCAAAACATGAAAATATCCGCCTCTGTTCTCCAGGCGGGCTCCTGACTTCAACAAAACAGACAAAAACAAGGAAAACTTTCTGCCCTAGTTTGATAGTTGGGCACATATTATCGGACATTAATAAGAATTTGAAAACTAAGACTTGAATTGCAATACCTCTATTCTCCAAGCGGGCTCCTGACCGTTGAAACATGAAATGTATGCCTCTGTTCTCCAGGCGGGCTCCTGACTTCAACAAAAATAGACAAAACAAAGAAAATTTTCTGCCCCAGTTTGGAAGCCGATTAATGCTTGTTTTTCCCTTATGGAGAGTTTCTCTAAAAAAACCGAGTTTTTCTGCCCCTGTTTCAATCAAAGAAAATTTGTCATTTTAAAATGGTGGTTAGTTGATGGCATTCTTGCTGAAAATCCTTCCACTGCATTGTTTATTTTGACCGGCTTCCCCGAACTAGCCCTGAATCGCTTGACTTTCTGACTGACATTCCAACCCCTGCCCTTCGACAACACAAGTGTTCTATACCCATGTTGTTGTTTCACACTTCTGACCCTTTTATCTGAACCTTTGCATTTCCTACGACATTACCCTTATTCCATCGATGAAACTTCCGGTGATTCCCCGTATTACACCTTACCTCATGCTGCCTTTAGTATGATCTGACCACGCTGTGCTTTGCAATTTTGGAAGTTGGTAGTGAGCTTTGAAATCCCTTTTCACTTGCTTTGAACAAAACTAACATTGAAACATCTTTAGACAGATAAACCCCACAAGAAAATGAAATGCAATGATTTTACGAGTTAAGGATACGAAGAATCCAAAACCGGATGACTGCTAAAAAGAGAAGGAAAAGAAACTTATCTGATCGGAACAGCTGGCACCAATGATCATGACATGCATTTCGGACTAATCAGCCCAATCTCCCAACCAATTAACTTTCAACTGCCATACCTCACTGCCTCAGAATTTCCATAACTTGATTACTTTATCCAAACCTTGACCTTGTTCATCCTGCGGTGCCTCGAAACAATTTTCCACCAACAGACCTCTCTCATTTATTCACTTCTTAACTCACTTTTTCCTCGAGGTGCCCGTGAGGGTTTTTACCAATAAGACTCTCTCATGTTAATTTTTCTCAACTCCCATCGCCTTATGGTGCCTGTGAAGGTTTTCACTAATAAAACTCTCTCATTCTTATTTCTCTCAGCTCCCGTCGACTTACGGTGCCCATGAGGGTTTTCACCAATAAGACTCTCTCATTTTTTATCTTTCCTACTTAAACTAGAGTGTCGCCCCTGTCATGAATTACCTTTACCTGCTTGACTTGGCATTCCTCGAAGACTGATCGGAAGGTCTTTCTTTGGACCGTAACATGAGCTTTTGGATGGGTTAGAAAAGAAGGGTATAAAAGGCTCAAAAACAATTAAAAATAGGTTAAAATTACAACTTTCAGAATCATATCTCTCACAACAACCACAACTTCTACCCCAGTTTTTTGCTTGGGGGACTTTTGGATTTTTATTTTGATGAGACTGAACCTTAGAGAGAGGCTGCCTACGTACCCTTTCGGGATCAAGTCAAACGTATTTCATGTCATAGGAATTACTTTGTTGTTGTGAGTTTTATTTCTCTTCTCTTTCTTTTCTATTTTTCTGTTCTTCTTTTTTTTTTCATTTTTCTTTTATTTTATTTTCTTTTCCTTTCTTTTTCTTTTTTTTTCTTCATTTTTCTTCTTCTTTTCTTTTCTTTTCCTTCCTTCCTTTTTTTTTCACTTACTTATCCTCCACACTTGCGTTTCTAAATTGTGCTGCTGATTCCAAAAGTGGGGTATGAAAGAAAATAAACAAGGCTCAAAGGGGATGATAAGGGATAAAGTGTTTAGATAGCAGAACAAAATGCCTTCGTCATTTCAATCTTCAAAATATGCCAAACACAAACAAGTACAATCGAATAAAGAAATCATACAAGTATCTCTTGACTGCATTGGAATTGATAGCCATTTCTATACGTTTTCCTTCCACATCTGTCAAATATAACGCACCATTAGACAAAACTCTAGTTACAACAAATGGCCCCTGCCAGTTTGGGGAGAACTTTCCTTTTGCTTCATCCTAATGAGGAGAGATACGTCTCAGCACTAACTGTCCCACTTCGAACTTCCTCGGATGCACTTTCTTGTTGTATGCTCTTGCCATTCTTTGTTGGTACAATTGGCCATGACACACTGATGTCAATCTATTCTCATTGATCAAACTCAACTGTTCCATGCAGGTTTTCACCCATTCATCATCACCGATCTCAGCCTCCGCGATAATTCGAAGGGACGGGATTTCCATTTTTGTAGGTATCACTGCTTCGGTGCCATACACCAACAAATAAGGCGTCGTCCCTACTGAAGTTCGAACGGTGATGCGGTATCCCAACAATGCAAAGGCAACTTTTCATGCCACTGTCTAGAACCCTCCACCATTTTTCGAAGTATCTTCTTTATATTCTTGTTGGCCGCCTCAACTGCTCCATTTGCCTTACGGTGGTACAGGGTAGAATTGCGATGGGTAATCATGAACTGCTCACGTCTCTTTCATCAAATGACTATTGAGATTAGCTCCATTGTCTGTAATGATAACCTTTGGTATCCCAAACTGACAGATAATGTTTGAATGCACAAAATCCACCACAACTTTCTTGGTTACGGACTTGAACGTTTTAGCTTCCACCCACTTGGTAAAATAATCTATAGCCACCCGAATAAACCTGTGCCCTTTTGATGCTGCTAGCTCAATTGGCCCAATGACATCCATGCCCCATGCAACAAAAGTCCACGGTGCGGACATCGTGTGTAATTCTGATTGTGGGGAATGGATCAAATCTCCATGCACTTGGCACTGATGAAATTTGCGTACAAAACGGATGCAATCCCGCTCCATAGTAAGCCAATAATAACCTGCTCGAAAAATCTTCTTTGCCAAAATTTACCCATTCATATGCGGTCCACAAACTCCAGAATGTACCTCAGTGATGATAGCTGTGGCCTGCCTTGCATCAATGCATTTTAATAGCCCGAGATCTAGAGTTCTTTTGTACAACACTCCTCCACTAAAGAAAAAACTGCTTGCAAACCATCGAATTGTTCTTTTCTGATCACCTATGACCTGTACTGGATACACCCCATCCTGATATATTCCTTTCTGTCATGAAACCATGGCTCACTGTCAAGTTCCACTTCCACCATATTACAGTAAGCATGCTGATCGCGGACCTGAATCTGCAGAGGGTCCACATAAGCCTTATCCGGATGATGCAACATTGACACCAAAGTAGCCAATGCATCGACATCCTCATTATGAATCCTTGGAATGTGCCTGAACTCTATTGACTGAAACCATTAACAAAGATCATGCAAACATTGCCGGTACGGTATAAGCTTTAAATCCTATGTTTCCCATTCTCCTTGAATTTGGTGTACCAGTAGGTCCGAGTCACCCATGACCAAGACTTCCTGGACACTCATATCTACAGCTAACCTTAGACCCAAGATACATGCCTCATATTCTGCCATGTTTTTAGTACAATAGAAATGAAGCTGAGCTGTAATAGGGTAGTGCTGCCTATTTCAGAAATAAGTACCGCTCCTATCCCCACACCCTTCATGTTTGCAGCTCCATCAAAGAAAAGTTTCCATCCCGGCTTCTCAACTTGTTCCAACTCATCATTGTGCATCACCTCTTCATCAGGGAAATAAGTTTTCAAAGGTTCATAATCTGCATCAACTGGATTCTCAGCCAAATGATCCGCCAAGGCCTGTGCTTTCATTGCAGTCCGAGTCACATAGACAATGTCAATTTCTATAAGCAAGATCTGCCATTTTGCAAGCCTCCCTGTGGGCATAGGCTTCTGAAAAATATACTTCAATAGGTCCAAGCAGGATATGAGGTAAGTAGTATAAAATGACAAATAATATTTCAGCTTCTGTGCCACCCAAGTTAGGGCGCAACACATCCTCTCAAGATGAGTATACTTAACCTCGTAAGATGTGAATTTCTTACTGAGATAATAAATAGCCTGCTCCTTTCTGCCAGTGATATCATGTTGACCCAATACACAGCCGAATGAATTGTCCAAAATAGTCAAATACAGAATTAAAGGTCTCCCTGGTTCTGGTGGGACCAACACGGGTGGATTCGACTAATACCCTTTTATCTTATCAAAAGCCCCCTAACATTCATCTGTTCACTTGAATGCAACATCTATCTTTAACAGTTTGAAGATCGGCTCACAAGTTGTTATGAGCTGAGCAATGAACCTACTGATATAATTTAATCTCCCTAACAAACTCATCACCTCAGTTTTGTTTCTCGGAGGTGGCAATTCCTGAATAGCCTTGATCTTTGACAGGTCTAGTTCAATACCCCGGCGACTGACTATAAATCCCAACAACTTTCCAGACGGTACCCCGAAAGCACACTTTGCAGGATTGAGCTTGAGCTTGAACCTGCGAAGCCTTTGGAAGAACTTCCTCAGATCCCTGACATAGTCAGACTGCTTTCTAGACTTCAGGATCATATCATCCACGTACACCTCAATTGCCTTGTGTATCATATCATGGAATATTGTTGTCATTGCCCTCATATAGGTTGCCCCAGCATTTTTCAAACCAAACGTCATGACCTGATAACAGTATGTTCCCCACAGTGTGATAAATGCCGTCTTTTCTGCATCTTCCTCGTCCATTAAGATCTGATGATAACCTGCGTAACAACCCACAAAAGAACCAATCTCATGTTTGGCACAATTATCAATCAACATGTGGATGTTTGGCAGTGGGAAATTATCTTTTGGACTTGCCTTGTTAAGATCCCGACAATCAACACACAGCCTGGTCTTGCCATCCTTCTTCGGCACAGGCAAAACATAGTCTAACTAGGTGGGATACCACATGACCCGAATGACTTTCGCATCGAACTGCTTGGTGATCTCTTCTTTGATCTTTAAACTCATATCCGTTTTGAACTTTCTCAGCTTCTGCTTGATAGGAGGGAATACTGGGTCAGTGGGCAATTTGTGAACCACTAAATCAGTGCTTAGACTCGGCATATCATCATACGACCATGCAAAAATGTCCTTGTATTCGAACAGTGCTTTGATTATCTCCTCCTTGAGTTATGGTTCCAGATGAACACTTATTTTAGTTTCACGGACATTATCTTGGTCCCCTAGATTAAGTGATTCTGTTTCATTTAGGTTAGGTTTGGGTTTTTCCTCAAAGTGGTTTAAGTCATTACTAATTTCTTCATAGGCCTCATCATTATCATATTCCACCTCGTCATCACACTCAATTTCTTGTATTATTATTTCCGAGTTAGATTGGCTTTTAAAACTGGGCCGAAGATTCCTCATGCATGTCATGTTATTGATATCAGCATAAAAAGAACTGTACAGAGAAGAAAAGAAAACGGAAACAAAATTAGGAATGAAGAAAGAAAGATAATTGCATTTCATTGAATATAAAGATAACAGGGTTTTAACTCATCCAATTGGACGGAACATAATATCTGAATTACAAACCCTGGAATAATCCAGACAATAAAAGAAAATTAAAACCCACTACCAAGACTCCCTCCGAGTAGAAAAAGGAGTAGCTTCCCAGTTATTGACTTTTGCACGTGGTATGACGAACTGCACATTTGCCTTGCTTGACCCTTCCCCTGCTTCAACCGTGTTAACCTCGGTGAACAACTCTTCAAACCCTTTATCCAAGTCTCTATCGGCACCAATCAATGACCCCGGAACCTTTGACAGCAATTGCTTTTTGTTACCCAGCCTGACGAAAGATCTGGACAGATGCGGGATTGGCTTGGGAAGGGCCCATGCCTTTTTTTTCATTTTGCGGGCTCGTCTTACATCTGTAGTTGTGGGATTAAAACCCAAACCAAAAGTATACATATTCTTGGGAGGAGAAATCGGCTGCACAATGCCTTGAAGATCAACACCCAAACATTTGCCTGGTATGAAACCATTTTTTAACATTTCTGAGGCCACCATGGCAGTTGTGGTTGTTATTCTAGGAACTGGGATGCTTTTCCCCTCTGGGACCTTTTCCACTAAGACTGTGTCAAAGACTTGGTAGACCTACAGCCCCTTGTCATTATCAATTTCTATGAAAGGCACAATGGCATCACTTAAAGTGCACATATTGTCTTCACCGTACACTACAATATCCTATCTGTCCCATTCGAACTTGACCATTTGATGCAATGTAGAAGGCACCGCTTGGCGGTGTGGATCCATGGTGGCAAGAGGTTATGAGAGACCACCATATCCAGTACTTGGAATTCCATAGTGAACTCCACTAGCCCGATTGTCAGTTCTAGTATTATGTTGCCCACTAAATCTTTGCCCCTACCGTCGAACCCCCGCACACAAATGCTATTTTTATGAATTCTATCATCATCGACCTTCGGCTCGTTCAACGTGGACAAAGGACATATAGTTTCACTAGACCCATTGTTAACCAGCACTCGGGTGACTACAAAATCCTCGCACTTTACTGTCAGATAAAGGGCCCTGTTATGTTCTGTGCCCTCCATAGGTAACTCGTCATTAGAGAAGGTCACTCTATTCACCTTAATGATTTTATTTGCTATCTTCTCTAAATGATTCATCGAGATCTTATCAGGGACATGGGCCTCATTCAGTATTTTCATCAGTGCCCTACGATGCTCATCTGAGTGAATTAACAATGAAAGCAATGAGATCTGGGCCAGTGTCTTCCTTAACTGTTCAACAATAGAGTAATCTTGCACTTTCATCTTTTTCAAGAATTTTTCTGCTTCCTCTTCTGTAACGACTTTCTTAACCAACACCGGGTTGTCTTTGGGGACCCTGGCTTTTCTTAACTCTTCGGGGGCAAAGCACCTTCCCGAAGAGTCAGACCCTGCGCCTCACAAACTTCTTCTTTGATTTCTTTCCCCTTATATGTCACCACCACCTGTTCATAACTCCAAGGAATGGCTTTGCTATTGGTCACTGGCAACTAAGTTACTGGTTTTATGATAACAGGCTCTATGCGAGCTCCCTTCATGACCACCACGGGTTTGTTTTCTACCCCTTGTACCACCACTTTGACCGGCTCTGGTTTTACTGCAGCAATGCTTGATGACCCTTTCTCGGCTACCACAATTGGCTTACTGTCCACCCCTTTCAACTAGACCACCGCTTTCCTACTGGTTAACTTTTCCTTTGAACTGGTTTCGCTAGTACGGATCATCATTACCATTTGTGAGGGTTTCTTGGGCTTCCCTCTGTGTATCAATTTAATCATGTAGGCCTCATGGTGAGCCGACAATAGATTCTAGTTAATATTTGGTGCCTCTGGGGCCTGAACCTCGATCCGGTGAGTGTCAATGAGCTCTTGCACAACGATCTTCAGTTTCTAACACTTCTCCGTATCATGTCCAGTGAACCCCGAACAGTATTCACAACTTAGTGAGTGGTCCAAATTTCTAGGAAGGGGATTTGGCATTTTGGGATCAATTGGATTCAACATACCTAATTGCCTCAATCTGTGAAAAAGAGTGGTATATGATTCTCCTAGTGGAGTGAAAGTCTTTTGCTTGCGTAATCTCTCATTCTTGAAGGCTTG
>MU679387.1:23477-39074 GCA_026770625.1 Nicotiana glauca | reverse complement strand
GGGGGGGGGGGGGGGGGGGTTGTGTAGGCTCTTGGGGGTGGATATGTGTTTTGTGGAGATGGGTACGGATTTTGGGGAGCTGGGGCACGCCATTGTGCGTGAGCCGGAGGCTGGGTATACGTTTGAACATGGTGGACGGAAAAATATGGATCTGGCGGTGGGTAATAGTGTTGTGGAGGGCCATATAGAGTGTAGGGGTAATTTTGGTGGTTGGGTCGGGGTTGGTTGTAGTAGGGTGAAGGGCTTCTAGATCTGGACCAAGCTCCGGACTCAACTGTTGCAACCTCTTCTTTCTTCTTTTTCCCGAGCATGCCCCAGTGCCGCTTTGGGTGTCCTGGGTGGTTGCTTTGATCACTGAATAGCTCATGATTTTATTGGATTTAAGCCCTTCCTCGACCATGCCTCCCATCTTTACAACTTCATTAAAAGATTTGCCAATTGCCATCACCAAGTGACCAAAGTAAGTCAGCTCCAAAGCCTGCAAGAAGTAATCAACCATCTCACTTTCTTTCATTTGAGGGTCGACCCTCGCGGCCTGCTCCCTCCAGCGGAACCCATATTCCCTGAAGCTCTCCCCCGGCTTCTTCTCGAGTTTTATCAGTGACAGGCGATCTGTAACAATTCTAGATTGTACTAAAAATGGCAGGCAAATGCTTGTGCCAAGTCATCCCAGGTATACTACCTACCGTGGTCCTGTCGTGTATACCACTCCAAAGCAGACCCACTCAAACTCTGGCTGAAGTACGCTATCAGTAACTCGTCCTTTCCACCCGCCCCTCTCATTTTGCTGCAGAATCGCCTTAGGTGGTCTACCGGGTCACCATGCCCATCATACAAATCGAACTTAGGCATTTTGAACCCTGCTGGTAACTGAACGTCCGGGAACAGACATAAATCCTTATAGGCCACACTGACTTGGACACCCAATCCTTGCATGTTCCTGAAGGATTGCTCCAGGCTTTTTACTTTTTGAAACATCTCTTCCTGCTCCGGGGTTCTTAAGCGGCTTTTCAGTTTCCACCGGGAGCTCAAAGTGAGGGGTGTAGTAATATGGCTCACGAGCTTTAAAGGTAGGCTCAGGAGGTAGTACTGGCTATCGTGAGCCTGAAATAATGGCTCACTAGAAGATCTTTGCGGTGTGGCAGGTGGAGGCGCCACAAAGACAGGGGTGATCGGTAGAGGAGGGTTTTGTTTGGGTGGTGGAGCTTGGGGAGGGTAGGAGGTGATGCCATAGCTCTGTTGGTAGAAAGGGAAGGCTAGAGATGAATTCACAGTAGGAGGCTCCTAAGACTGAGCCAAAGGTGGGATATAGGCTGGATTGGCATGATTAACTGGCGCCGGTTGCCCCTTAGCCCAGGCCTAATACATTTCGGCCATTTGCTGCTTCAACTTACATCTTTCATTGCATTAACATCTACCACCTCCACCTCTTTTGATGGGTCCACAATATTGGTATCTGATTCCTGGCCTATCATGTTCAGTTTGTCTTTTGACCGGGTGTTGCAGGAATGGATTGCCAGAATGCCAAACAACTAACCACCTTCCTGGACTTAATACATCAACAACAACTTGGTTAGTGGTTAGGGCTTTAACAGATTTGATAATCGCACATTTGGGGAATGAATGCACCTTAAGCAGTTAACCATTTCTATTATGCATTTGCTCGACTGCTTGCGTCATCCCGGCTTTCCTTATTCCTGATTGCAACTTCTTTTTCTTTTTCTTTTCCTTCTTTCTCTCCCTTTTTTTCACTCTTACCTTTGTTTCCTCTTTGTTCTTATTCCCTCATTCCTTCCTGTCTTGCCATTGTTTCTTTCGTTTGGTTTCTTATTCTCTCTTTGTTTTTCTTTTTCTCTCATTTGTTTTTCACCTCTTTCTTTTCATTCTCTTTTTTGTTTTTTCTTTTTTTTTCCCTTTTCATTTAGTTACAGTCGAATCCTATAGAGATTGCCTACGTATCCTAACCCCGCATGAATCAGACCAAGCATAGTTCGAGGAAATAAATGTAAAATAGAAGCAAAATGTTTTGGGATTTTCAATTTCATTGATAGCAAATACTTCGATTACAAGGACTCAAAACTGACAGATTAACACAACTAACGGACTCTAATGAAAAGAACTACATACTCCACCATCAACTATTCTATTTCAAAAGAAAATATAGACTCAATCCACTGACAAACTCTTAGCGAAAAGAAAGTGCAGACTCAAACAACTAACAGACTCTAGTAGAAAAGGAAATACAGACTTAAATGACAATCATGAATACATTAAAGCTCCTTGTGCCAGCGGGACATAGTTCGGTCTCGCCGCGGGCCTATATGCAAGATCCCTTTGAAGTCTGTCCAAGTCACTCATTATCTGTTTAACAAATATCATCACTGCTGCGAAAAAGGTGGTGCGCGTCATGTTCTCGCACACTTGGAATTTCCTAGTAATGTAGTGAGCAATGGTTAGGATTCTCTCTCTGATCCTGCCTTTTTCATGAAGCAACCGCCCTATCTGTTGGGCCCTGGCCTCCAAAGTCTGCTCGGCTACCTGGTTTTGTTCCTGGAGTCGTTGCAAGTCCATTTCTAATTGTGCCAACGCCGTGTAGCAGTGCTCTCTTTCAATCTTTAATTCTTTCGCCTGTTTGATCATTTTGTTCTCTGTGGCGATGATTCTTTTCTTTAATCCCGTGACCTCATTATCGTATTCTTCTTTCAACTGCTTAACCAGGCGGGCCCGTTCTTCTGCATTTTTAGCCAATTGTTTTCGAACCCCAGCTATTTCCCTTTCTGCTTTGTTGAGGTCAAAACTGTAGTCATTCGCTTTTTGCCTTAGATTATCTATAAGTTTTGCATCCTTGGCACTCATAACGGGATTTTCAGCCGCTATCTTCATCTTTTGAATTTGGGCTCGTAAGGCTTCATTCTCTTTGGTCAATTTTTTCTTCTCACCCTCATCGGCTGCGACTCACACACTATTTTTGAACTGAAAGTCTCGGACCTGCCTTTCCAATTCTCCTATTTTGGCCCTATATTCATTTTCTTTAGCTAACCAGGCCCACTGTTCTTATGATGACTCGGCAAAATCCTGGAGGTGAGGTCTTTTGGCTGGCCTTCCAAATGCAACTTACTTTCTGTACCAAGCATGATACCCAGGTGAAACTTCTTCTTTAGATCGATCCCGTACACACAGGTGTTCGCCGCCAAGTATTGACATTCGCTCCAGATCTGACGGACTCTTGCTTCAGGAAACTAGCCATCAGGACCAATCTCAACCACTAGGACACTAAGATCATCGTCTTTTGGCACTACTTGGCATCTCCCGAGTTGCCTTAAAACCCGATATGGAGCATAAGGCTTAATGGTCTTAAGACCCATCAAGAGGAATTGCGGCCCCGCTGTTGGCATATATATGATTTTATCGACAGGTAACCATCCAAACGTCCACTCTATTTGACTAGCAGTGAGGGACCGAAAGTATAATGTCTAACCCGTGACTCCTTCAGGCAGGCCGACCCCCTTAATCCTCATATAAAACTCCTCTATACAGGTTTTCTCTATAGACCCACAACTCAGGAACTGAGGACGATGGCACAGGTGTTTGGTCATCCACATTTGCAATAATAGATTGCACCCCTCAAAGAAGTCTCCTCCGGCATTGCAGGCTGTAAGAGCGCGGAAGATTTCATCTAATATCATGGGCGCAAGAGTGCTTTTGGCTTGTGTGAGTAGAGTGCTGACGACCCTGGCTATCTTTATGTCAATATTTCCATCTTTCCTCGGGAATACCAAAAGCTCCAAAAAGGTCACCATAAAAGCAAAACGTCTATGTTCCTCCCATTTTTGCCGATTTCCTTTGCTACATATTTTGTTTTCCAGGTTGTTGAACCCTCCCATGTGGCCATATCTGTTGTATATGAAGTGTGGAGTACAAAAGCCATTTTCCAAATCCGTGTTGTGGACCGTCCTAATTATCTTCAGTGAGTCTAAGAATCTGTGTATAGCTATAGTTCTCGGGGTAACCAAGTACTTGTGTCTTAAAGGAACCTCAGCACTTCCGATGTATCCAGCTATTTCTTCTAAAGTCGGGGTGAGTTCAAAGTCTAAAAAGTGGAACATGTTGTGTGTCGGGTCCCAGCATGTGACTAATGCTCTTATGATGTCTCCCTGTGGCACAATCTCTAACAAACCGGTAAGCCCTTTCAAATATTTTTTGACTTTATCTTGCCCTTCTCCACCTAAATCGCTCCACCACAGACGCAACTCCAAAGGGATTTTATTCATGATTGAGAATGGTTCATTTTGAATCGTGCTCATCCTGCATATTTTTTAAGGTGATTTAATCACTTACTTTGACCTAAGAGGGAAAAAATGACACTATCTTTTTCAAACTTCTAATTTAAAACAAATAGCCGGTTTTGCAGATATGGCCTTTTAGCACATCGGGAAGAAGATTTTAAGGCTGTGCCCGCTAACTGTTGAAAATGACCCAAGGTAGCTGTTCTTGCAAAAATAGCCTTTCGGCGCCCTTTTTGGGGACACTCAGCTTGTTTAAGTAAGAATGATATCACCCGACTTATTTGCGACAAAAACTAAACCTTTTGTTATTTTTGGCTATTTTTGCAAAAAGGAAGTTGGACCCGATGGGGGTTGCCTACGTATCCCATACCCCATGAGAATCAAACTGGCGTAGTTCGGGTAAATAAAGTAAATTTTTGAACACAAGACTCTTTTTTCGTTGGCGAATACACTATTTTTGAAAACAAGACTTTTTTTTATATTTCTTTTTCAGTGGCAAATAAAACAAACTATTTTAAAAATAAAACTCTTTTTGTTTTTATTTTCCATTGATGAATAAAACAAACTATTTTGAAAATAAAACACTTTTCTTTTTTTCTTTTATTTTTCTCGAAAATTCAGCAGAGTTTCGGCACTACTTGGACATTGATCTTTCTAAAATAGGTAATTAACTCTCTACACTGCTATTTCTCTCTCTTTTTTTTTTCTTTCTCAAATTTTTTCAATATTCAAAAAGCCGGTCAGCATGAGAATCCGAGACAAATAAATATACACGTAGCACGTAAGATGCATCAGGATGGTCTTTTCATTTCAGGTTACCTATCTTAGACGGACCCAACCTCTGTGTTGAGCCCCCTAAGTCATATGCACGTGATGCAAATAAGCATTCCTACTAGGGATCCGACATGAAGTCAAGTTATTCTAGGTTCAAAACCTGGGTATATGTTCTAGACTGTGTACCCGAGCGGACAACTCGAGTGGTGGAGTGGGCTACGTACCGGGAACCAAAAGGCCATCCGGCTTAGTAACTTGTCCGGCCTCTTTCTTACTTTAAGGTATGACACTAACAGAATAGGGAGTCTCAACCAGTGAGCACATCCCCCGAGATGACAAGAGAAGGGTTTCGTAAAAATTTTATATAGACAATTCAGATAATATCAAAGCGATAAAGCATTTAGCACATTTAGCATGAAACATGTAGGAAAATCAGATAAAGTCAAGTATAACAGTTATCCTAAGCTCGAATTCTTAAACCCTGAACCGAAGTTCTGGGTTTGTATCCCCAGCAGAGTTGCCAGAGCTGTCACACCTCCTTTTTCCTACACCCCGTAGGGGGCATAAAGGAGTTTTTCCAATTAAAGGACAATCGAAACGGGATTATTATTAAAGATTCAGAGTTTCCACTTGGGAGATTTATGGTGTCCCAAGTCATCGATGGAATCCCGAATCAAGGAAAAGATTGACTCTGTTTAACAGTCAACGAACCAGAAATCCGAGTAAGGAATTCTGTTAACCTAGGAGAAGGTGTTAGGCATTCCCAGGTTCCGTGGTTCTAGCACGATTGCTCAACTGTCAAATTCGGCTTAGATATCTGATTTTAGAACATGTTTTAACCTATGTGCTTTTTAACTTTAAATCGCTTTTATTATTATTTTTAAAGAGAATTGCAACATCGTTAAAATGCGTCTCGAACCACGTCACATAAATACACCTGTGGTTTTTGACATATTTCAACTTCGTTGGGATTTGGATTTGGGTCACGTAAATGTGCACCCGAGTTTAAGAAGGTAATATTATTAAATGCCGGGCCTAAAGCAACTAGCATATTATTAACTTTGCGGGAGGCCATGAAATTCGCTAAATGGCACGTCCCAAGGTCTAGATATTTAATGTGAACATTTAAAGAGGGCCACACGGTTTGTGATTTTATTTGGCGCGGCGCACCTCATTTATTTTAAAGCCAACCTAAAAGAACTATGATTTTCTATTAAGAATTGTCTCTAAAGCCTAATTAATTAGCATTATTTATAAAGAACCAAGCTCATGACTCAATTGCAAAATCTTCTACGCCCAATAACTTTGATAAATAAACAGTATTTCAACTGGGCTAAGCCTCAAAACAGCCCAAAGGAAGAACATAACGTTTCTGGGCTTCAATCGCAAGCCCAAGTTTATTTGCGCAAGAAATCAGACTATCTAGGCTCGTAATAGGCCCAGAAATCTGACACTGATTCGACTTTGTAAAGGTATGCACAATTTATTCAAATCAACATTAATTCTCAACCAACTAATTAACTCAATTCACTCAATATGCTGATGCACGTTTAAGTCAAATAATGGATAATTGTTAAATGCAAATTTCTCCAAGCTATAAATTGCTGCCAGCATTTATGGAATTCAATGATCTAACATAAAGTGACTAATACTTACGTTGAAACATTAAACTCAAAGACTCAATACACTTGAAACGCAGGTTTTGATTTCAATAGCTAGACTACTGATATTGGATACTGAAGTATAATGTCATTTCAGACGTGCATTAAGCTTGAATTTAACATTGATATGAACATAACATGCTGATCTCAGAATCAATTTCAAATCCACACTATTTTCTGATTTTAAAAAGTTAAATTAAAACAGAAAACTAAACTATACTAAGGCCAATATTATAGCTGAATAATCACAAGTTTAATAGTCCGAACAGTCTAGTTTAGTCACCAATGAGAATCTATCCTAAAACTACATGGAATACAATAGGAAGATAAACAGAGAATCAACCAGCACTTCATTTCATGTCCATAAACTTGGAAGTTACAGGATGTGTACCTGGGAAAGTAAGACAAAATGAAGAAGAAGGTAGGATCAGCAGTAGCAGGGATCAATCAGCATTGTTAAACAGCAACAACATGATTAGTTTAGAACCAACACAACATCAAAAACCCAGAAGTGAAGCCAGCAACTAACACATTCAGTCAACAGCCACGCAACTAACTCGAATAGATCAGATTTAACTCGAAATTGACTCCAGAAAACTTTAAAACTCAACTACTGAGAAGCAGGAAATCTCAAGCCATTTTTGGATCTTAGATAGGCTAGAAATTTGAATTAAGAGCTGGAAATTGAAATTGTAGTAAGGAAAACTTCAATGGTGGAGTATTTTTTTGGAGTTTTTCTGTTGTTTTTGTATTTTTTTTGGAGATTTCAATGAACTCACTAACTCTGAAATTTTAGATTTGGTTTTTGAATTTGAAATTCAAATTTTCAAATTTGCCAAACTTTTCTAGGAATTTTTGGGGATTTTTCAGGTTTCCAAAACTTAGTAAAGAAGGCAAAGCGACTGCCCTTTATAGGCAAAAAATTAAGGGGAAGCTTCTAGATTTCATTACCCATTTTCCCCTCTTTTTATTTTCAGTTTTTACTCATTAGTCCCTAATGTTTTGACTTGTTTCTCAAGTTACTGAATTAAGTTCTGAAATTTTAATTAAAAACCCTCTTCTAGAAGAGTCTAGGGTGTTCTACTTTAAACTACAACATTCCTATCCAATTCTAAGTACCCAAATTAACCCTGAACTTCCCTGAAATTATCAACCTCATGTCAATTAACCCCAACCCATTACCCCATCAGTAGCTAAGGTTAACTAACCAATCTAATTCAGCTATACCCAAAACAACTAGACTAAGCCTAATGATTACTTAAAACCAAACACTAAACTATAGAATTAATAATAACAATTATTGATTAAACTAAATTAAACTAAACTAATTAACACTAACTAATAACAACAAATTAAAATTCAAACAAAACCCAAACAGGATTAACTAAAGAATTAAAGACTATAAAAATAGATTCGAAACAAAAAATTAAACTAAAATCTAAAATTACCAACACAGGATTAACAAAACACAACAAAATTAAACTAAACAAGTTAAATAATTACAAGAACAGAATGCAAACAAATAGTGAACCTAAAAAAATAAAAAATCAAAACAGAAGCGATCAAAAAACTTACTAATTTTGGGACTTAACCTCGACTGACCTCAGGTTTGGGTCCTTAATTAATCTTATGTACTTGTTCTTATTAAGAACAACACATAACATTATTCCATAACCCAGATCGAGCACTGGCATCCTCGAAAAAATCAAACTCTTGAATAGCAAGCCCTGGATCCGGAATTTGAAACTTATCAATTGGATTTGGGGAAAATAACTTGAGGATTCAGGCAGAGGAGAGGGAGGGGAGTATGGGGTGTGAGTTTGGTAGGGTTTGGGTGGCAGTGCCGCCGTGCACGGTGGTGGTGGCGCCTAGGTTTGGGTACATTTGAGGCGTTCCAGTGATGTTCGAGGAATAACAAAAGTGTTATAGGCATGAGGAGGACAAGGTGGAGCTTTGGAGTTATTTTGGAGGCATTTGGAGCTCCGCCTCCGCCGTGGGCGATTTCTGGCGGCGGAGTTCGGGCCGAGCCGGTGGGGTTATGTAAGTACGAGGAAGAGAGGAATTGTCTCTAAATTTCTGAAGGTTTTACGACATTTTTTATCTAAAATCCATAATTAAACTTGGACCATTGGATGATAAAAAAGGAACAGGTGAGATTGATTTTCAACCTAAAGATATCAAAACGACGTAGTATTGGCATGATACTACGCCGTTTGAGTGGTCTTAGGGGACTGAAGATCGGACCGGGTAAAAGGGTGAGTTTGGGATGGGTTGGAATGGGTCTTTGTGCAGTTGGGATGGGGTATTTGAACAAAAATAGCCCAATTTCGGGTCTCTTATTAAGAAGACTTCCTTTTCTTTTTGAATTCTTTTTCTTTTCTTTTCCAAAATAAACTAAAAACCCTGAATTAATTCTAATAACTGAATTAACCTGCCAAATCTTATTAATTAACTCTAATTATTGTCACAAACTAATCAAATACCAAATTAAAAAGAGAAACTACCAAAATTCCAAAAGTTAAAAATTAAAACAAAAGTAAACTATTTTTTGTGATTTTTTTGTATTTTTGTAAAACTCCTGATTGATAATAAGTAAAATTAAACCCCAAATGCAATGCATATTTTTTGTATTGTTATATGAATTAACATGCACGGACAAAATACAAGCAATTAACATAAAATGCCACAAAAACCCACAAAAATTGTAAATAATAAAAGGCAATATTTTGTTTCTAAATTATGGGAGTAATTCATATAGGAAAAAAATCACGTGCTCACATTGTTGAAGTCAGGAGCCCGCCTGGAGAGCAGGGAATACATTGAAGTTTTAGCAGTCAGGAGCCCGCCTGAAGAACGGAGGAATACATTTCAAGTCAGCAGTCAGGAGCCTGCTTAAAGAACAGAGGAATACATTTCAAGTCTGCAGTCAGGAGCCCGCCTGGAGAGCAGGGAATACATTCAAGTTTTAGCGATCAAGAGCCCGCCTGAAGAACAAAGGAATACATTTCAAGTCAGCAGTCAGGAGCCCGCCTGAAGAATAGAGGAATACATTTTAAGTCAGTAGTCAGGAGCCCGCCTGGAGAGCATGGGAATACATTTCAAGACAGCAGTCAGGAACCCACCTGAAGAGCAGGGGATACATTCAAGTTTCAGTAATCAGGAGCCCGCCTGGAGAGCAGAGAATACATTTAAGTTCAGCGGTCAGGCATTCACCTGGAGAAAGGAAAAACTTCTCAAAGTGTAGTTGGCAGTCAGGCAGCCACCTAGAGAAAGGGAAAACATCTCAGATCACAATTCAAGGCAGCAACAAAGGATATTATCGGAATAATATAAGTCAGCAAGGCAACAAGAACCACAAGAGCAAGTTTGAAGATATAGATAGGATTTTTGTAAAGCATAGATCATAGTCTAGTCTAACTTGTTTTTACTTTTTGACATGGTGTAATAAGGGGTCAGCAAGAAGTAGCAGCAGCATTAGCAGTGAAATCACAGCTCTCGGTAGTCCCAGTTACCAAAACTTCTAGAACTACACTGACCTGATTCCTTTACAACCAAGGATATGTAGGCAACCTTTGAAGCAAGGTTTGGTCTGACATTTTTCAAAAATGCTTCTCATGGAGTGCCAAGTGGACAAAAATCCCTCATAATTGCTCACTTATCTTTGTGCGAAAACTTTTCGTGTTTCTGAGCAAAGAGGGGCAGCTGTGAGCACATGATTTTTGCCTCGCATGATTTACTCCTACATAATTCTTAGATTTAGGATTTTTCCTTTTATTATTAATTGAATAATTTTCATGTTTATTTGCATTTCTATGGGCATTTTTAATTTTTATAATTCACAAAAATACAAAATATTGTATTTGCATTTAGAATTTAATTTTACATATTTTTAGATTAATTAATAATTAGGATCTTACAAAAATACAAAAATCACAAAAATTGAGTTATTTTTGCTTTGTTTAATTTTTATCTTTGAATTTTGTGAATTTTCTTTAAATTGGAATTTTATTAATAATTTTGATTATTAATTAGAGCTTGATATAATTAAGTAGGTTAATTTTAAGTTTAATTTTAGTTTTGTTTTTATTTTTGAAAAAAAGAAAGAAAAAGAAAGTAAGAGGGTGTGAGCTTTTAATAAAATGGGCTAGTCTTTGATTGTTGGTGTGCAGCCCAAGCCAAAGCCCACAAATCCGCCCAAACCCGCCCCATCCAAGCCCAAACCCGCCCCTGACCCGGTCTCTTTTGCCCTCTATTAATTGAAACGATATCGTTTTATTAGGATCAATCCCAGCCGTCGAGGTTTGATGATCAAACGCCTGGGAAGCTTGGGTCAATTAGTAAATAAGTGTCCTAAAGACCCTACCCCCCTCAGAATCACCCCTACCCCCTCAGTCTCTCTCATCTCTCACAAGCAGACCTAACCCCCCCGTCTCCCACCGCAAACCGCCGGCCAAAAACTACCTCCGCTGGTGGTGATCATCCAACGACTCCCATTTTTACACCACCTGACCGCCTCACCTTCCTCTTTCCAAATCCATACTCCGTTTCCCTCGAATCCTACCCAAACCCCTCGAATCTTTGAAACCCTAGTCGCCGCCATGGACTCCTCCGCCGTGTCCGGCGCCGTCTCTACCCAATCCCTCCCAAATTAACACCCTTTAACCCCCGTCTCTCCCTCATTCAAAATCCCCACTCAAAATCCTTCAAACACCCATGTAGCTCGTCGAATTTCAAATCAAAAATCGAGTCCGGTGCCGGAACTTAAGTCAAGACTTCTCCTGGACCGCTACTGACTTAAAACCCATGCTATTCAACTATTCTCTGTGAGAATGAGAGATTAGTATGGATTTCGGCTCATTTCGAGGTTCATCAGCCTCATGCAAGACCAAAGACCAATTGATCTGTTAGAAGCAAATTCGCTCATGTCATTTCGAGTAAGTGATACAGTTCTATTTTTAGTTTTCGTATTTTCTTATGATTCGAATTAGTTTCATTCAGTATGTTTCATATTTGCATTCAATCATGTAATTATATTAGTACTTTATTAGAATTTTCATTTTTGTTTGATTGGGATTCCTGTGCAGTTGAGTCAGGCTTGTTAAATACTTTAGGGTTTTTGTCAGCTTTTGCTTAATGGTTACCAGGCTGATTCGTGATTAGTTCTAGGGTTAGTAACGTAGATTTGCGGCCTTAGAAGCCCGTCTTTGATGGGGGCCCAAAGGTTTTGGGTCAAGCCTGAGTTTTGGGTTCAGGGGGTAAATAATAGTAGCTAAAATGGATAATTTGGGAAAATTAGGTTAGGGAATCTTTTGGTACTGAAATAAGAAGCCCCTAGAAGCTTCTAGTGTAGGGTTTGAATTGCAATTTCTGATTTTCGATAACATTAACTTGGGTAGAAAGTCAGAAATTTAGGGATGACTTAGCTAAAACAAAGAATTCAAAAAGGGTAAAAGGTAAAAAACTAATTCTGAAGTTTGCCCTACTTACTTGCCTATAAAGGCACTGATTCCTTGCCTTGCAAGGGGGGAGAGGATAAAAATATAGAAGAAAAAAGGCTGCTACTGCGCCATTGAAATTTGGCTTTCAATTTTGAAAATTTTCACTCTTTGAATCGATTTTGTTCTTTCTTTGAAATGGTTTGAGGATTAGCTAATGAGGACAGGTCTTGGTGTTTGTCGAGTTGGCTAGGTGTTTGAAATGGTGTTAGCATTGGTTAAATTGCATTTTTTCTGAGTTTTGAATTGTGGGGTAACTGTTCTATTGGGTTTAGAAAGAATTCTATGATTTCATTACTGAAATTGAGCTGTTGACCTGCTGTTGCTGCAACTTGCTGATCTTTACTCTCATCTTTGTTTCTTTTCTTATCCCAGGTATTATCAAGCCCATGGACTTCACCTAAATGTGTAATGCAAATCTTGGAATAAAATAACATGGAGTCTAATGCTGATTCATTGAATTTAATCCTGTAATTTTTTTTATGACCAATACACATGTTTGTATTATGTGTAAAGTATTTGTCTAAGCTTGGTTGCGATTGATAATTAGATCGTATTGTTTTAGTGTAGTAATTTCCTTCTAAATCTGTTCATTAGGGTCTACGTTTAGAACTGGGTTTCCTGTTAGCTTAGTTGAAATTACTGTAGTGAATTAAAATGGCTGAAGGTGTCAATACTGTTGCCTATTAATTATGATGAAGTAACCTAGCAGTAATAGGAGTGGTAGTTTGTCAAATGACATTTGGTTGAGATTTTGTATGTAATGTGGACATGGACTGGATATTCTGGATATCTTAATAATTTAATTTTAGTTCAGGACCATTCGATGCAAATTCAGAGAATGAAAAGGCTATATGATTAGCATGTCTGTTATGTGAAAATGGATAGATCTTAAATAGTTTATAGTTGAATTCCAATCAGTTTTTTTTCGGTATTCAGTAATCATAGGTTAATTTGATGATTGTTTAATGCTGGACTCACAAGGATATGGGCCCTCTTGGGCCAATAATTAATGGACAGGCCTTGAGATGGGGCTATTTCGTGAGTCTTGGGCCATAGGCCCAGTTATTTTGGAACTTGCATTTTAGTTATTAAATGGGATGTGTAGAATAAATTAAAATCTAGGCCAATAGTTGGGTTTGAAATATAGCCTTTGGATTTGTATTAATGTTGGAAGGATTTAAATCCTCAATATGTTTGGGCCTCACATTTAGGGCCCAGTCGCATCCTTCATTTGCTGGCAGAATTGCACTTGGGCTGCCCCCTCATCTTTGGCCCTCTCCTTAGGCTAGGTTTAGGTTCTAAAAAAAAGAAAAAAATAGCCTTCTATTAATTTCAATTTCTAATTCCAAAATTCCGTCGTAGTTGAAATTAAGTGTAACTTCATTAGCTGCGTGTTGTTAATAGATTCTTGTGGAATAAATTGAGGCGTGGTTTCAAACATATGGCCTTCAGGTTAATTTTATAATCTAGATGTCTAAAAAATGATTAATGCTTGTAGAAAGTCCTTTAGGGCCATGTTAAAACATAATTGTGATTATGTATACGTCCGAGTAACATGATCATGATTCTAAAAATAAAACCGGAGTATGCGTTCGCGCAACTTCGGCCCAAATTTTCTTAATAAAAATAAAGCATTATTAATCGTGGACAAGTTCGCGTGACATGATTTTTGACGCGCCAAACAAAGCGGGTATATGTATATGTAACCCGTTTCAAAATAATTTTCTTAATTAAAACCGGTGAAAGAAGTAAATGCACATGTGTTCTAAAATAAGTAATTATATAATTTTTAAGCCTAATATGATCAAAGTGACCGTGCTAGAACCACGGAACTCGAGAGTGCCTAACACCTTCTCCCGGATTAACAGAATTCCTTACCTGAATTTCTGATTCGCAGGCTGTAATACAGAATCAACCTTTTCCTCGATTCGAGATTTTAACCGGTGACTTGGGATACCATAAATCTCTCAAGTGGCGACTCTGATTTTTAATTAAATAATTCCGTTTCGATTGTCACTTCAAGTTGGAAATAACTCCCTTTATTATACCCTTACGGGGATGTAGTAAGAAAAAGGGAGGTGTGACAGTTGTATAGGGTTTTGAGTCGTGGGAATGGTGATATCTAGGGTGCTGAGCGAGAATGAAAAATTGCCAGATTTCAAACCTAGTCGAGCTCTTCCTGGAAGTTTAGCAATTTTTGTTCAAGCTGGGATACATTTTCCTTGGGACCCTGGGTACCATGAATATTAGTGACCTCTACTCGTTCAGTTGAATTCACTGTTCAAATCTTCCATCTTGCTTTTGTTCTTGTTCTTAACAGGACTTAGATGAGGAGTGAGTGGAGGGCCCTTAGATCTTGTGGAATATGATGATGTTGCCAGAGTGCTCGAACTAACCTTTAGGGGGAATAACAAACAAAAATAAAACAAAAAGGTAACTAATTTAGTTGGGTATTATAAGAAGCGTTGCGATATTTAAACACATAGTGCGAGAATGTAAATCGCATCCTAATTTAGGGACCTCTTTGTGCCTGAGATAGGCCTAACGACAAGTTGATTTGGAGAACTTAGATGCTAAATGCCTCATCTCATTGATAAAAAGTAAGACGAATCTCAAATCGACATTAAACAAACAAGAAATGAAAAATCCTAATGGCCATTGGCCTTATTACATTTGTAAAGCGAAAAATAAACTCCTATCTACTTGGTCCCAGAAGGACTTTCCCCAGTTTGAATGCTCTCATTGATCAAATCCTACAGCTTGTGTAGGTTCACCAGTAAAAATGCCTTTGCCAGGTATTCTCCTTCGTTTCCCTCAGAGCTCTGGCAGTCGGTGACTCTCTTCCTCACTTTTCCTTCCAATTCCAGTAGACTGTATTCCAAATATTCCAACTTTTCGCTAGCTTTGGCGGCTCTCTCTTTCCACTCAATGAGTTGGTAATTTGATGGAAGGCTCCTCCACCAGTCTAGCAAGAGTGGGGTGTGCTAATCATACCGAAACTGGGGACCTCGTGCCTCATTTTCTATAAAACAAAAGGGTTAGACCCTATCTCCACCAAACTCGACTATTTAATATCAACAATTAGCATGAAGCATTTAGTTCTCCAAATAAATGCATAGTACATGATGATGTCCATTTGGGTTTAGGGAAACCCAGTGGACTTTGTACAAGGCTATCTTAAAGGATCATTATATGGACAACATAACTGATCCGACTAGGTTTGACCATGATGCATGTACAATTAAATGGAGTAAGGTTTCTATGGGGTTTTAGACTGGTACCCTTGAGCGGACAACTCAAGGGAGAAAGGCACGGAACTGTTGACTACGCCATTGATCGACTGGTTTTACCGCAAATATGCCTTTTTCGGATTTGGGG
>MU679387.1:0-22445 GCA_026770625.1 Nicotiana glauca | reverse complement strand
GATAATATAGGAATAACGCAACCACTCATTATGAGCGTTGCTATGGTATTTGTTTTGGCACGAGTGGAGTATGATGTTGAGCATGATTATGCAATAAATAAAGCATGTTGGCATGTATTTGCACGTTAAGAAAGCAGTAAATATAATAGTTTCATAATTTAATGCATTAATAAAGGAAAGAAACAAAAGACAAGTCATGTTTTTTTGCAATTGAAAAGGGAATTGAATGCTTAAAGGAATTGAACAAGTAATTGCACATAAAGGAGCATAAATTCACAATATTCTGAAATGGTAAAAGCCTCAATATCCCCAGCAGATTTGCCATACTGTCGCGCCCCCTTTTTCTCGTGAAATCGGGTTTATGACATTTAGAGGGACAACTCGTTCCTTTTAGGAACTGGGTTTGCATTTGAAGAGTCACCACCTAATGATTTATGGTGCATTAGGACACCTTACAGGGTTCAATTATAACTAATCTTGGGATAACCAGTGATAGGGTACGGGCTTTGAAATTATCCTAAGGGGCAGGTGTTAGGTACCCCTTAGGATCCACTAATGTGGTTCCCGGCCAGATAGTTATTGTGAATTTGAGGTGCAATTAACATGTAAGCAGATAAGGCTCAAGTAAGAGGGAATTGCAATACAGAATGATTTGGAAAATAAACAAAATTTGAAAGAGCAATTAAAAGAGCCGATTTTTTTAAACAGGCAGTTACCATGCTAAATAAAGTAAAGAATAAAGGGGGGGGGGGGGGGGGGAGGGGTCCTAGGTTTATTAAAAATACGGATCATCCGACACAATGTACGGTAATCACTCCTCAATGAGGGGCTACACGTGACATTATCACGTGGTCATCATATCTATATCTTCCTTTCCCACCCCATTAAGGTAATAAATCACGTATTGGTCTCGATTACTTATTGCATGCTATTACCCGTCCCATTCTTATCAGTCCCAGAGGCACTTAGGACTACTAATCCTAAAGGGAGGGATATTAGGCTTATTTGAAGTTTCAAAGGTAAAAATTCTAAGGCGACATACAACATATAAAGACTGCACATTAAATGGGAAACACATAAGCATATAAGGCTCAAGTATACCTCCTTAAACAAAAGCACATAAATAGCATGACTTGCACATACTTTTTAGGTCTGATTTAAAGCACATAAAGATGAGGGAAGTTAATTGTTAAGTTAACTTAGTTTATTACATAAATCAGATAAGAAGTCTGAATCAGGCCTGCCTGCTGGTTGCAACAATTAACAAAGCGGATTTAGTTTTACAATTATTATCCTAAGGTTTGCCTGAGTGCTTAGACGGAGTCCTATAAGCATGATGTCTATTCAGTTCAGAAAGGGATGAGACAGTAAAACTCGAAATAAATTATTTGAAATCCTATAGGCATGCTTGCTAAACCTTGTTAAGTAAGGGGATGAGATTATTAAAAGAAGTTCAGAAGGAACAAAATTAAATTAGACTAGTTACAGGTCCTGCAGGTAATAGTATCTATTATTACTGATTTTTAATCCCCATGAACATGATATCTAATATTGAATGGGAATGAAATGAGTCAGATTTTATTTAAGAATCCATACAGGCGTGATTTCTATATGTTACTGATTTCAAAATTGCGAATGTGATACTTATTTAACCGTTTAGAACCTAAAGCATGATATCTAAGTGGCACGCAGAATTTGAACACGACCTATAGACAGGTTATCTAGGTATGAAATTGAACAAGCAAGATTTAATGTGAGTCCTAGAGACATGATTTCGAATGTAATTTGAAAGTTCATAATTAAAGAAGTCCTATAGTCATATTTTCGAATATAGTTTGATAGTGCAGAATTAAAAGAAGTCCTATAGGCATATTTTCTATCCTTGCATGCATTATCACCCAACCCTTTTTTCACTAGCCAGCCCCAAATGTTCATTACAAATTATTACAAACCATGAATAATAAATTACATCAGAACAAGTACAAAGAAAAATTACAACCAGAGGAAGCCTGATTCTTGACTTCATCTCTGAGTTATGAGATAAACCAACTCAAAGAACACTGATCCAAAGCCTTTCTCAGACTTGAGTGTGTCAGAGTTCCCTAAGGGCCTCAATAGGACCCTGGGCAGTGTTCACACCCAAGTTTCAAAACCAGAATAGGGACAAGTGCAGTATGGAAGTGCCAACCCTCATGTGTCCAAGTTCAGAGGGAGCTCATGGGTCCCAGGCAAGGCTTACACGAGGGGGGAAGAACTTAAGTCTAAGAAGATAGTGTAAGTGTAGAAACAAAGGAATAAAGGAGAGGGTAAAGGGTGGCAGGGAAACAATTACAAAGTTGACAACTTCATAAAAAAGGGGTTCAGGGGTTGGGAATTGCAAAAAGCCTATGTATTTAGGCATGAGTCAATTCTAGGCATACACAACAATAGGGGTGTTGTCATGCCTGTAAATCAACTAGAACACACATATATAAGGGTAGCATAGAGGTAATGATCCTAGGAGGACAAAGTTTGAGTCATGTTTAGCAACGTTCGATGCTGTCATGCCCCAAACAAACCATAAGTATTAAACAGATTGGGGTAGGGACTTAGGATTCATAATGCACTAATTCAGAACATGAGAAAAAAAATTACGGCATGCTAAATTAAGGTACTAAAATAGATACAAGCAGTAGGCAGATTAGATTACAAGAACCTTAAGTAAACAAGTTGTTGATGCTGAAAACTTAATTAGAACGTACCAGTCAAAGAAGCAAATGTAGTAAAAAAAGGTTGCAAAACTTTGAAATACAGCTTTGGCTTTCAGCCAGGCCAAAAAAATAAAGCAAGAGAGAGTGTTTCTAGTGTAAGTGTGAGTTTAGAATCAAAAGTGTTCATGTGTTTGTGTTAATGAGAGAGCAGGGTACTTATAGTTTGAAAACAGGTAGAAAATAGGCAAGAATCATAGTTTAGCAGCAATTATGGAACTATGTGATAATCAAAGTCAAATCAGTATAAGTACTCCCTTTAATTAAGGAGTGAAATTTAAACGGTAACATGAAAATACTAAGTAAGGAAAGAAATCACACAAGGCTGAATATAACAAACACGGAAATAGTTTTTTAATATAGTACAAGTACACAATAAGTAATAGAGACCAGGTTCATCAGATTCTAATCAAGAAAATGTCAGTAAGAATCAAATACCAATGTAACCAAGGTAAGAGAATTAGTCAAATTGAGTAGAAAAGTAGGGATCGAAGGTTCAAAGGAAAGTGTTCAAATTAGACCAAGAAATAGGGAAATCAGTAAGGCGAAACAAGGAAAGAATCAATTACTTAACATACAAGTGCAATCGAAATTTCACAAGGGATGGTTTGATATCACTCCAAAAGTGAAGGTCATTTAAGAGGGGAATTTAACATATAAATAGAGTACACAAACATTAGAAATGCGAGGCCAAACTATGGCGGAGAGAAGTAACATACGATAACAATCACATAGTCAGTAGACAGTGAACTATCGAAATATGGTAGTCACCTAGGTCAACTTCATTAACTTAGTAATAGAGAGAAGAGAGAGTATCAGAAGCATGCAAATGGTCAAGTAAAAAGGCCCTTCTGAAAAAGTATAGTCGAGTTTCAATGATAGCAGGAAGTCAAAATCACATAAAGAAACAAATGCTGAAACAAAAAGGTTTCAAATCCAGTCTAGCAACTTTAAACAGATGATTTGCACAAGAAGCTTCAGAGGCTCGAATAGGCCCCGAAGAAATTAGGGTTTTTGAAACCAATCGAACTCAAAGATGATGAACAAGTAAATCACATAACAAATAGTCTCAGAAACTCGAATGAACCCAAACTTAGGATTTTTTTTAACATCAATCGAGTTAAGGGATGAAAAATAAATAAATCAAACAAATATTAACAAAAAATAGATTCATAAACCTCAAAAGGAATTAAGGCTTTTAACATGCAAACTCCAGTAGAAAAAACAACACAAGGAAACACAACAGAACATGTCAAAAATCCGAGAATGTTCTGAAATAACTTAGCAAAGAACCCTAATCGGAGAAGATAAAAGGTTTTGAAGGTAGAGTTTTAGAAGAAACTTTGAGAAAAATGTTTAGAAGTTTAGAGCAAACACAGACCTAAAATAGATCTAAAAGAAATCGGAAGATCCTTCAAGGTTAGGGTTTCAGAAGAACCCCAAGTGGTGAGTAATGCTTTAAAAATCATCGATCTAAGCAGGAGACTCAAGAGTCAGACTCGAATAGCCATGGCTTGTCAGAGAAAGGTCAGAGGTGACCAGAGAACAGTCATAAACTAAAGACGACCAAAGTCTGGTCCAAACGTTTCAGGATCTAGCCTTGAATCCATGATAATTGGTCATGTAGAAGCCATATGAGGTGGATACAGGCCTCCTATGGCCTTGGAAGCCATGGATTTGGAAGGTTTCATGGTTGGAGTTGAGGGTGGTGGCTAGGTTTGAGAGAGGATTGAGGGAGAAGGGGATTCAAAGGCGGTGGAGTGTATGAAATGGGGTTAGGGTTAGGGGTCGTTTGAATTAAAAAAGGTAAGGATCATTGTTGGCCGTTGATCTGAATGATCAACAACCTGGATTAAAACGGGCGAATGGGCGGGTCAGAATTGGGTCAGGATAATTGGGCCTCAGATTGGGTTTAATTGGGGTGCCAAATCAGGCTAAAATTGAAATGAAAATGGGCTAATATTTAAATATCCACTTTTCCCTATTTAATTTATAAAAAATGGTAAAATAATTTCTGGAAATAAATTAAAGGTACGAAAATGACTAATAGTACATAATTATCAAATTAAAAATACTGAACTTAATTTTTGTAGGCATAAATGCAATTAAATCTAAAAGAAGCTAATATTGCAATTATATGCAGTTTAGCTTAAATATGTACAAATTATATTAGCCACATTTTAATATAAATATGAAAATCCAATAAATAAATCACAAAAAATGATAATCCTGGGAATAATTATTGGATTTTTCTGGATAAAATAGGGCAATAAATTTATTTAAAAATTCTTAAAAATTAAGAAAAAAAAATAAAACATTTGGGCATACTTATATAGGCATGCTCATGCTATTTTGAAAGTAGTTTGCATGTTTAAAAATATGTAGAAAAAAATTGGATAACAACAGAGGGTGAAAAGAAAAAGTTAATCCAAGAAAATGAAGTCCTCCGAGCCTAAATCCAGAAGATGAAAATAGTAGCTGAAAACCAAGTAAAAAGCAGAGCAGATGAAAAACTCATAAATGGTCTCAGAAGGAAAGTATGTTAGTATGGGAATGATTTGGAAAAATCAGAAGGTAGTCTGGCAAGCGCCCGAGCCCAGTCGGTGAAGAATGCAGAAGGACGGGCAGAGTTTGTTCGGCAACTAAAAGGAAAATATGATAGAGAGGTCGCAAATCTAAAGAAGAAGCAAACTACCCTTGAGAATGAAATGGCTAAACAAGAAAAAAACTTCAAGGCAGAGAGGGAACATTGTTATGCATTAATGGCCCGAATGGAAGAGGACATGCAACAATTGCAGGAGCAAAGCCATAACGACGCCCAAGTTCTGGAAGCTAGATCTCAACAAATTGGGTGCCTCTTCTAAGTGAAAGGCGTCATTAGAGAGAGGATTAGGGGAATTGCTGACTATATCGGCATAAAATGTCATGAGTGTGAGGATGTGACTAGATCCACTTTCTTCGTCGCAGTGATGACTTTTGTTCGCCAGATAATGGATGACCTGGATCGTCTCCAAGGAGATCTTGCACATAGGCCCGCGGTGAGACCAACTGATATCCTGTAGGCCCCTGGAGTAGTTTTGGAAGCACTTATGTATTCCTGATTTTTTTTTTCGAGTCTATTTTAGTTTTCCAGTTCTTAAGTATGTATGAGTCTTTGTAATAGAGAAAATTGGAAGTCTTTATTTTAATGAAAATTCTAAAAACCCAATATATATAATTTATTTCTTTTTTTCACATTTATCCCTTGAAATATGTGATGATCTAATTCGCACAGCGTCGCGATACATAGGCAATCCTCATCGGATTCGGTTATAGTAATAAATAATTCGGATAAGAGAGAGAATGGTGAAAAGAGGGCAGAAGAAAAGAGAGAAAATAATACAAAAGAGAGAGAGAGAGAGATCACAAAGAAAAAAGAGCAAATAATGAAAAGTGCAAAAAGAAAAGAAAGATGCAAAGATCTGGGAGATAAACAAAAGCCGGAATGAGACATGCAACCGTTGCAAAGCATGTAGAAAAATGTTAACTGTCTAGGTGCATTGCATTCCCCAATGTGCAATTTCCTATGTGTCGACGCCCCCCACCTTTTTCCTCGCGGAATCGGGTATGCGACATTCGGGAAGACAACTCTATTCCTACTTTGGGAATTGGGTTTTGGATTTTGGAGAGTCGCCGTCTAATGATTATAGTGCATTAGGATACTTTAAGAAGAATTAAAGATGAAAACCAGAGTTGGGTAAGGGCTTGAAATTATCCCGAGGGGAAGGTGTTAGGCACCCCTTAAGATCCACTAGTGTGGTTCCCGACCATGCTACAATTGTGACTTTGAAGGCAAATGTAAACAAACAAACAAGCAAGCATTGCAAATATGGGAAAATTGTTACAAATAGGAGTGCGAAAAGGATTTAAAGATGATGAAACTAAAGGATAACAATTTTGTAAATTAGGTAGATATATGCAATGAGGGAGAGATCAAATAAATAATGCAAATAACTTAAGGAAATAAACAAGAGATGGAAGATCGAAAAAAAAAGGTTTTGGACAACTTTTGAAAGAATCTGAAATAAAAACTGACAAAGAGGGAGAGGGGTCCTAGGTTTATACATTACATGGATCATTCGCACAACACTGGTACTCAATTGTACGCGAAGTGTTATCGTGTAATCATTATCTCCATGTCTACCCTTCCCACCCGTTTAGGTATTAAATGTGGTATGGTATCGTTTACCTACTGCATGCTATACCCATCCCAAACTATCAGTCCCCAGGTGTTAGGACTTTTAATACTAAAAGAGAAGAAAGGGATGGGGCCTTTATAGAGTTTTAAAGGATAAAATTCTAGTTGCGACATTCAAAACAAGTAGCAAGTAAAAGGGGAGAACAAACAGTCATACAAGGCTCAAATTAACCCCAAAAATCAAACAATCATTTAGTTTATCATGCCTTAACAAATACTGGTTTGGTCTTAGATTAAAATTACGCAGCGAGCGGACTGGTTCAACACATAGATTTAGACAGAAAGTATGGATTAGGCAACTTGGATACAATTGTCGGATATTAAAGTATTTACAGAAAAGCACTGATCTGTAGAAGGTAACTAATGCAGAGGTGTTTTTACAAAAGAAAAAGGGGGACTGCAGACTTAGGACAACAAATAAATTTCAAAAAGGGTCGGAAGACTGTTTTAATTGCACATGTAGAAAGAGTAATTATTGAAACCCAGAAGAGAAAAACTTTAAAGAGTAAATTGCGGAACTGATTTAAATAACGAGTTCAGGGATCATTTTGAAAAGAAATGCATTTAGGCAGAACATTAAAGAAGCTGTGTTAGAAAAGATATGCAAATTTGAAGAAAACTCGATTTTTGTGACAAATACACACTTGTTTAAAAGAGTTTTATCAAACGTTAAAGTTTTGAAAACGTTACTAAGTTAGGCATTTAGGAACTAATTAACCAATTATTACTACTTTTAAAGAGCCAACGAGTTTGATGCAAAAATCCTATAGGCATGATATCTATATTTTTTAGCACTTGTTAATGAACTTGTGAAAAGATGCTTCCTAAATTTGCCTAATGAATACGCATATCCTTTAGGCATGATATCTATCAATTTTCAGGGAATTTACACTCGTGAGGCATAGTTACAGAATATGAGGATTAAATCCTATAAACATGCTTTATAGGTGAGTTAAGTGTTAAATCCTATAGACATGGTCTCTATGTGATTAAATCAGTTTTAGAGCCTCTATAGGCATGATTTCTAGTTTGATTAAAAAGTAAAGTCCTAAATCATGATTTCTACCCTTTGGATGCAAGAAAGTAAAGACCCCTCCCACACCCTTTTACTATATTCCCCAAGTTTCATACAAAATTATTACAACTCAATAAATCAAATTGGAAATTAAAGATACATCAAAAGCTAACAGCTAGATCCAAGCAGCCTAATTCAATCTTGATGTCCAATAATATGTATTTAACCAACTCCGAGATCCAGATTTCCAAAACCTTCTCTTTATCCAAGGTGTTTCAAAGTTCCGAGGTATCTCAGGGATTCCAGGCATTGCTTACACCCAGGATATCATCAGAATTAGAATAGCGCAGTGTGGAAGAGCCAGCTCTCAGGCATCCAAGTTCAGAGGGAGCTCAGGGGTCCCAAAGCATGGCTTGCAAGAGAGGGGCAGACTTTATAGCTAGGAAATAGGTGCAAAGTGAAAGGGAATTAGGGAGTCATGACAAGTGATGGTCATACCTAGCCATAAGGTAGGCTGGCACACCCCTGACCACTTGTTAGTTGAATAAGTTAGGAGCAGACCTTTTGAAGGTCAGACCAATGTCTGGATAATGATTAGGACACTATCAGACCCAAGTCCAAAGCTCAAGCACATAAAGTGGAAATAGAAGTGGGAATTGATTGAGTTAGGGGTTCAAAGAACCCAGTTCAAAGTCATAGACAACAATATTATAGTGCTGCTATGCCTTGAACCATACTCACATACAAAGGGGAAAGGGAAAGGGTATTCATATAAGAAAAGTAATAGCAAAGTTGCAGAAACATAGTGAAGGAAAACCAAACAGAATTAGAATGTAAACACATAGTGGAGTAGCATTGTTTAACCTAAGAGAAACATAACAGTTGCAAAGTAAGAATAAGTAGAACAACAGAGCAAGCAAATAGTGACAACAAACTCAAATTCTCAGCAGAACACTTGAAAGTTCAGAGAGAACTCAAAGGTATTTCAGAAGGTAAAGAGTAGAAGTAGAGAGGAGAAAAGAGTAGGAAGTAGAGCTATGTGTATAAGAGTGCAATTCGAGAGTCTGTTCAATTATGACGTCTCAAGTGCAGAAAAGAAGTTCTTTCTTTCAAGTGTAGAAGGGTAGCCCCTTTTATAGTGTAGAAAGCAAGTAGGAAGAGGTAAGAAATAACTTTGAAAAATCAGTCTCAATGATTTCCCTTCAGTCAGGGGATTTGATTTCAAACGGGTATAAGGTAATTAAGGAAATAAAATAATTAAAACCCTTTTCCAGAGTAATATGATAGGGGTAAATACACAAAGGAATTATTTAAGGAAAGAGACTAGTAGTACACGGTTTGGGCAAAAACAAGGAAAGGCAATCAATCAACAGCCAGTAAAATCAGGAGTTGAGGTTTGGTATGCATGAATCCAACCAGGAAAGGTGGAGAGGGGTTTAATTTAGAGAAAATCAGTAACACTCAATCAAACCTTATAAAAAGGAATTCGGAATCAATCACAAGTTGGCAAAAGTCCTTTTGAAAGAAAAGTTTATCATATATAAAGCATACAGACATGTAAAACAAGAGAGAGACTAGTGTAGAAACAATTCAGAGTCATAACAAAGGGGTCGAGTTCATTTTGTAGACTCGGAATGAGTCTGAGGGAGTCAAGGGTCCTGAATAGAACCCTAGCCCAAACACAAAGTCAAGCCTACCCAAAAAACCCCAAATACTAGGGTTTCCAACTCGAATCAGATGTATAGACGAGAAGACAACAACTAAAACAGGCTCAGTAGTCTTTTTCAGAGACTTATGAGAAAACAAACAAATAGCATAGCAGGTTTAAGGCAAATGGAATATAGAAACCAATTTGAAGCACAGGGAACACGTTTAAGCAAAGCTTGCCACTCCAACAAGTTCAGAAGAGATGAGGCGATATAAGCTTAGGAAAACAGTAGATGAAACATGCTTAGAACTCAAAACGAAAGTCTAGTAAAAGCAAACAAGGGATTAAAAACTGAGTAAAAATACAGTAAAGGGACTCATAAGTTAGACATGTAAAAGCACGCTATAGAAACCGATAGAAGAAAGAACAGAGCACAAATAGAAGAACATGCATAATACGACAAATACAAGGACACAAGAGCAAACACGCGAGAAAAGGACATAAGAACATGGAATATACAGATTCACACACAGAAAAGAAGAAAAAGAAAAGTCAGAAAATGTCTTAAGATTTCTTCAGAAACCCTAAATCGGAAACAAATAAATTTTGAAAGGAAAATTGGGAAAAATGTTTTAAAACTCTATTAGAGCACAGATATAGCATAGATCTAAGAAGACAACTAGAGAAAAACCTCGAATAGCTTTGGGGTTTCAGAGAAACCCTAGAAATGAAAAGGCTTAGAAGAAAGTCTTGTCTTGAGCCGGAGATGGTAGAAATAGGCTCCTAATGCTTGGACACGTCGGAGCAAGGCCAAAAATGCCAAAGAGACTCGAATCGGCCAAGATCGTGGACGAGGACCTTCGAGGTATAGCCTTGAATCTGCCAAGAGCACACGTATAGGAGCAGGAGAGGGTGACTATAGGTTGTCCATGGCTAGATCAGCCATAGATTCCGGTGGCTTTTAGGTCGGAAAGGGAGGTAGGGTTTTAGAGGTCGAGAGGATTAGAGAGAGACGAGGGATTTTAGAGGCGGCTATTAGAGATAAATGAGGGGTTAGGGTTGGGTTAGGTGAGTTTAAAAGGAAAGGAGTGATCGTGGCCGTTGATCAAAAGGATCAACCGCCAGGATTAAAAAAAAATTCGGGCGGGTTAAATAGTTGGATCGGGTTAATTAAGAAGTTGGGTAGGGAATTTTGGGTCTGATTTGGGCTTAAGGTTGGGTCAATTTTAGGCTAAAATTGAAATGTAAATGAGGCTAAAATTGAAATGAATTGGGCTATAATTGAAATAGCCAGTTTTTCCCTTTTATTTTATAAATATAGTAAAAATGATTTTAAAAGAAAATTAAAGATGCTGAACCAATTAATAATGCATATATATATTAATTAAAAATTGCTGGAACTAATTTTACAATTATAAAACACTATTAACCTAAAATAGGCTATAATTGCATTTATATGCAATTAGCTTTAAAAAAAACCAAACAAATTTGTAAAAATATACAAAAATTATTTTAATTATATTTTGATGTAAATATGAGAATAAAATAAATTATTCTCCAAAATGATAATTTTGGGAATAATTATTGGATTTTGTAATGTTAAAATAGACAATAAATTGATTCTAAAAATTCTTAAAAATTTGGGAATAATACTAAAACACTTGGGTATGCTTATATATGCATGTATATGTCATTTTGAAAGTATTTTGGGTATATAAAATACTTAGGAAAAAATTGGGTATCAACAACTGCCCCTCTTAACCCGGGAAGGATGAAAGAGATGTCGGGTAAAGATATGATGGCCAATTTTGACCGGAAGCGGCGATTTGAAAAGGATTTGACGGAGCTCTGCTTTCTGAGCTGCCTACATATCCCTGTTTTACAGGAATCAGGCCGTATGTAGTTCAAGAACCATTGACGGAACATGCCGATGGAGATTTTGAAAGAACGGACACAATATTTGGGGGAAGCAAGAGGTGTTTTGAAGTTGATAGGCTGCGGGAGCAGGAGTGGGATCGCTCCTGCTGAGACGGCCATTGCTAGCTGAAATACCTGCAAATGAGAAATATAGGCATATATCGTGCGTAAAGTTAAACATGATGAAGTTCCCGTTGGACCATGAATGCTATCCTTGGACGGTTAGGATGACGTCCTTGGACCATGATGTCCTGGGCCATGAGGCACAAAATTAAACGATTCGCATGCTATGAAATGACATCCTCGGGCTATGATAATGGTGCCTCCGAACCATGATGCCTTTGAATAATGATGTGCAAGATATAAAGTGGGGTCCTCGGGCCATGGCATAGTGTTCTCGGGCTATGAAGATGATGCCTCCGAATGATGGCGCCTTTGGACAGTTTGGCGATATTTCAGCCCATGAAATGCAAGATTTGGCGGTATTTCAGCCGATGTAAAAGCGTAAATGGAGATATTCCAGCCGACGGAAATTTAAATGAGAAAGGCGATGTTTCAGCAGATGCAAGAGTAAAATGGCGATATTTCAGCCGATAGAAAATTTAAATGCGATTTGGTGATATTTCAGCTGATGCAAAACGTAAGTAAATGTGGCAATTTTTCAGCCATGCAAGAAATGTAAATGGCGATATTTCAGCCGACAGAAAAATTTAAATAACGTTTGGCGATGTTTCAGCTGATGCAAGAAATGTAAATGGCGATATTTCAGCCGATAGAAAAATTTAAATGAAACAAGCGATATTTCAGCTGATTGCAAGATGTAAGTAAAGGTGGCAATTTTTCAGCCATGCAAGAAATGTAAATGGCAATATTTCAGCCGACAGAAAAATTTAAATAATGTTTGGTGATGTTTCAGCCGATGCAAGAAATGTAAATGGCGATATTTTAGCCGACAGAAAAATTTAAATGAAACAGGCGATATTTCAGCCGATTGCAAGACGTAAGTAAAGGTGGCAATTTTTCAGCCATGCAAGTGGAGGTAGAGCTTAACCTCGGAAGGCAGAAGGTAGCCTTATGCAATGCTGGAAATGCAAGTGGAGACAACGCTTAGTCTCGGAAGGCAGAAAGGTAGCCTTATGCAATGCAGGAAATGCGGATGGAGACAACGCTTAGTCTCGGAAGGCAGAAAGGTAGCCTTATGCAATGCAGGAAATGCGGATGGAGACAATGCTTAGTCTCGGAAGGCAGAAAGATAGCCTTATGCAATGCAGGAAATGCGGATGGAGGCAACGCTTAGTCTCGAAAGGCAGAAAGGTAGCCTTATGCAGATAATGCAGGATGGAGACAACGCTTAGTCTCAAAAGGCAGAAAGGTAGTCTTATGCAATGTGGGAAAATGCAGATAGAGACAACGCTTAGTCTCGGAAGGCAGAAAGGTAGCCTTATGCAGATAATGCAGGATGGAGACAACGCTTAGTCTCGAAAAGCAGAAACGTAGCCTTATGCAATGCGGGAAAATGCAGATGGAGACAACGCTTAGTCTTGGAAGGCATAAAGGTAGCTTTATGCAATGCAAGAAAATGCAGATGGAGACAACGCTTAGTCTCGAAAGGTAGAAAGGTAGCCTTATACAGATAATGCATGATGGAGACAACGCTTAGTCTCGAAAGGCAGAAAGGTAGCCTTATGCAATGCGGGGAAATGCAGATGGAGACAACGCTTAGTCTCGAAAGGCAGAAAGGTAGCCTTATGCAATGCGGGGAAATGCAGATGGAGACAACGCTTAGTCTCGGAAGACAAAAAGGGAGCCTTATGCAGATAAGATAAAGCGAATAGTAAGAGCAAAAAATTCTTAGCTGATAGCTGATCGTGATATTGCGGCTGCTGGGCCATTACATGCAGATAGAAAATACGCATAGGCACAACGGTTTTATGCGGTTGCGTAACACGTTTGGTAACTTTGTGACTTGGGTGCCTGCATCCAAAGAAAATTGTGAGTTTTGTAAAGGGGAAAGGTTAGTTCACTCTTCCGTGGCTTCTAACGTCGTGCATCATTGGGGTAGTGTTGCTAAACAGCAGCTGTCATAGTCATGCATGTTTTAATAAATATAACGTAAGTGGAAAATAGTTTTGTTTAAATGAATCAACGACTACAATGTGGTTCAAAACACTACAGCCTCTCTCGTTCCGGAATTTTGAGGGCCCTCCTCAAAATTCTGCCCCAGTTCACTGACTGGCACTTCTGACGGCTGCGGTGAACGAATGAAATCAACTTCGAATTTTGAGGGTCCTCCTCAAAATCCTGCCCCAGTTTACTAAGGTGACATCCTTGGTGATGAGCGGCTGAAGACCAACTTCGGAATTTTAAGGGTCCTCCTCAAAATTCTGCCCCAGTTCCAATAATAGGGTAAATGAGATTTTTATTAAATTGTGACCAAACCCATAGGGCTGCCTACGTATCCCCTCGTAAATGGGAATCAGGTCAAGCATAATTCAAATTACATCATAAAGTAGTTATAGGTGATTACACATAATCGTTTCACTGCATCTGAGTTGATTGGCTTTGGCCAGACTTCTTTGTCCATTTCTGCAAGAATAAGGGCTCCTCCAGTTAGAACCCGGTGAACCATGTACGGACCTTGCCATTTGGGAGAGAACTTCCTCTTGGCTTCATCTTGATGTGGGAATATCTTCTTCAACAACAGTTGCCCCGGTGTAAACTTCCTTGGCTTAACTCTCTTGTTGAAGGCTTTGGACATTCTGTTCTGATACAACTGACCGTGGCAAACTGCATTCATCCTTTTCCCTATGATCCTCAAGGAAGGAATTTCTACCTCGGCTGGAATGACCGCCTTTGTACCATAAACCAACATGTAGGGAGTTGCCCCGGTTGATGTGCGGACCGTGGTGCGGTATCCCAACAAAGCAAATGCTAACTTCTCATGCCATTGTTTGTGAGTTTCGACCATCTTCCTTAGTATCTTCTTGATATTCTTATTGGCCGCCTCTGCAACTCCATTCATCTGAGGCCTGTAGGCTGTAGAGTTCTTGTGTTTGATTTTGAACATTTCACGCATTGCTTTCATCAAGTCGCAGTTGAGATTGGAACCATTGTCAGTGATGATTGATTCTGGAACCCCGAATCGGCAAACAATACGATCACGGACGAAGTCTGCCACAACTTTCTTAGTCACTACTTTGTATGAAGATGCTTCAACCCATTTGGTAAAATAATCGATTGCCACCAGGATAAATCTGTGCCCATTAGATGCAGCAGGCTCGATAGGTCCAATGACATCCATTCCCCAGGCGGCGAACGACCATGGTGAGCTTGTTGCAGTAAGCTCGTTTGGAGGCACCTTTATCATATCTGCATTTTTCTGACAGCGATGACATTTGCAAACGTACTGGACACAATCTGTTTCCATAGTCATCCACAAATAACCTGCTCGGAGTATCTTCTTTGCTAAGACAAAACCATTAATGTGTGGCACATAGGTCCCTGCGTGCACTTCGTCCAATAGTTTGGTTACTTCTTTTTCTTCGACACACCTTAACAAACCCAAGTCGGGAGTCCTCCTGTACAGGATTCCCCCATTGTGAAATAAATTGTTGGATAATCTCCGAAGTGTGCGTTTCTGAGCGGCGTTGGCAAGTTCTGGATATTCTCCTGTTGTCAAGTACTCCTTGATGTCGTGGAACCATGGTTTTCCGTCCGCTTCTTCCTCAACGTGAGCACAATAAGCTGGCTGATCATAAATCTTTACCGGGATGGGATCAATGAAATTCGTGTCTGGATGCTGGATCATGGATGACAAAGTAGCCAATGCGTCAGCGAACTCGTTTTGGACCCTGGGGACATGCTGAAATTCTGTCTTTGTGAATCTTTTCCTTAACTCCTGTATGTGATGCAAGTAGGGAAGTATCTTAGAGTTTTGGGTTGCCCATTCTTCCCGAACTTGATGTATGAGCGGGTCTGAGTCCCCGATCACTAGTAACTCTTGAATGTTCATGTCAATGGCCATCTTGAGTCCCATGATGCAAGCTTTATATTCAACCATATTGTTTGTGCAAGGGAACCTGAGCTTGACAGATACCGGGTAATGCTGGCCGATTTCTGATACTAGGACTGCCCCCATGCCAACTCCTTTAAAATTGGCGGCCCTGTCGAAAAACAACCTCCAATCATCGTAGGATTACGCAATATCTTCTCCTACAAAGGACACTTCTTCATCAGGAAAATATGTTTTCAGGAGTTCGTATTCTCCGCCGATAGGGTTCTCAGCAAGGTGATCTACGATGGCTTGACCCTTGATTGCTTTTTGAGTCACGTAAACAATGTCGAACTCACTCAACAAGATTTTCCACTTGGCGAGCTTGCCAGTGGGCATGGGCTTCTGGAAAATATACTTCAGCGGATCCATCCTAGATATGAGATAGGTGGTGTAGGCACAGAAATAATGCCTCAATTTCTGAGCTACCCAAGTCAGAGCACAATAGGTGTGCTCTAATAAGGAGTACCGGGCCTCGTACGGGGTAAACTTCTTACTGAGGTAGTAGATGACCTGCTCCTTTCTTCCCGTCTCATCAGAACACAACCGAATGCTCCATCCAAAACTACAAGATAAAGCAATAAGGGCCTTCCTGGCTCGGGCGGAACCAAGACTAGTGGTGTTGACAAGTACTCCTTGATTCTATAAAAGGCTTTCTGACAATCGTCGTTCCATCTAGTAGCAGCATACTTCTTTAGCATTTTAAAGATGGGTTCACAAATGACTGTGGACTGGGCTATGAACCGACTGATATAGTTGAGTCTCCCCAGGAAACTCATCACGTCCTTCTTGTTCTTTGGCGGTGGCAATTCTTGGATTGCTTTGACCTTTGATGGGTCCAATTCTATTCCTCGACGACTCATGATGAAACCCAGTAGTTTTCCGGCAAGAACCCCGAATACACACTTGGCGGGATTCAGTTTCAGGTTATACCTTCTCAGTCTGTTGAAGAACTTTCTCAGATCTTCCATATGATTAGTGGCTTTATTGGATTTGACGATGACATCATCCACATATACCTCGATCTCCTTGTGTATCATGTCGTGAAAGATAGTAGTCATGGCTCTCATGTAGGTAGCTCCAACATTCTTCAATCCAAATGGCATCATTTTGTAGCAATACATTCCCCATGGCGTGATGAAAGCCGTTTTCTCTACATCCTCCTCATCCATCCATATTTGATGATACCCAGCGAAACAATCAACAAAAGATTGCAACTCCTGCTTGGCGTAGTTGTCAATAAGAATGTGTATGTTTGGCAAGGGGAAGTCATCCTTGGTACTGGCTCGGTTGAGATCCCGGTAGTCGACACAGATTCTAACCTTCCCGTCCTTCTTTGGTACTAGCACGATGTTTGCTAACCATGTTGGATACTCGACCACTTTGAGGACCTTAGCCTTGACTTTCTTAGTAACCTCTTCTTTTATTTTCAAACTCATGTCGGGTTTGAATTTCCTAAGCTTCTGTTTTACTGGCGGACAAACGGGATCTGTTGGTAACTTATGAGCTACAATGGCCGTGCTGAGGCCAGTCATATCATCATACGACCAGGCAAATATGTCCTCATATTCTTTCAAAAATTCCGTATATTCCTCCTTTTATGATGGAGACAAGTGAGTACTGATGCGAGTTTCTTTGACATTCTCTGCATCTCCCAAATTAATGACCTCAGTTTCTTCCAGGTTGGACTTAGGTCTATTCTCAAAATTCTCAACCTCTCTGACGACCTCTTCGGGTATTTCATCTTCTTCTGAGTCTATGTCCTTTTGTTTCGTAGTTTCGTTGCAAGTTACAGTCGTTAGTTTGTCGTCAAGATAAGTAATAGTAATGCTGTGTCAAAATAGAGTAAATAATAGAGAAGATAATAAGTGCGAGATATATGATAAACTGAAATGCTTTTGATTAAATTCATAATTGTTTGAAACATCGGAGCTCTTTTTAAAATTAAAGACAATGCGGAAAGAAAATCAACTAGTAAAATAAAATGAGATGCATGGTGCTTTTGTTTAGCATTGCTACCCCGAAGCTTTTTGGGCCCTGGTGGTTCTGATAGTCCAATTATTGAGACGTGCCCTTCTGCTTAAGATGATCATGCCAGAGTGCACGAACTAACCTTTGGGGAAGGGAATAAAACAAAAAGTAAAAATAAAAAGGTAACAAATTAGTAAAGATTATGATGAGAAAATGTTGGGATATTTAAACACATACCGCAAGGATATAAATCGTGTCCTAAATTGGGTGCCTCATTGTGCCCGAGGTAGGCCTAGCGACAAATAGTTTTGGAGAACTTATAATGCTAAATGCCTCATTTTATTGATAAAAATAAGATGAATCCAAAATGACGCTAAATAACAGAAAGTAAAATATCACTAGTGGCCATTGGCCTTATTATATAAAAAGACCCCTAACTACTTGGTCCTAGAAGGACCTTCCCCAGATTCGGCATCTTTGTCTCCCTCGAACAGTTTCACCAGCTCGCGTAGTCCCATTAGCAAATAAGCTCGGGCCAGATGTTCGCGTGCATTTCCTTTGCAGCCTCTATGATTTTGTCATCAGGCTGGTTCTCTAGAAGTGAGGCAAATTCCCTAGGTACTTGCGGACGAGTGTTTGATCACTTGAGTGGAGGTCATTCCACCAATTCAGCATCCTTGGATGGATGTTGGTTACCATGCCAAGTCTGGGGATCTCAATCCTCATTTTCTGCAAAACAGAGTGTTAGGCCCTTACCCCCACCAGACTCGACTATTTAAATCAATAATTAGCATAGCAAAGCACTTAAGTTCTCCAAATAAATGCACAGAACGTGAAGGCGTCCGTTTGGGTTTCAATGAAACCTGGTGGACTTTGGACAAGGCTATCTTAATGAGTCATTATGTGGACAACATAACTGACTCGGCTAGTTTTGACCATGATGCATGTACAGTTTAACGTAGTAAGGTTTCTATTTTGAAGTGCTAGACTGGTACCCTTGAGCGGACAACTCAAGAGGGAAGGGTACGGAACCGTCGACAACACCATTGATAGACTGGTTTTACCGCAAATACGCCTTTGCCAAATTTAAGGGGGTGATATTATTGGAAGTGCGCAACCACTCATTATAAGCATTGTTATAATATTTGTTTGGGACGAGTGGAATATGATGTTGAAGATGCAATTTACAAGGATGAAACAGATTGACATGTATTTTTATGTTCATACAATAAAGTTTACAATGATTGCTTAGAAATTACAACAGTATTGATGGAAAAGCAATAAATTAAGGTAATTAAAGAAAAAGAAACAAAAGAAACAGGTTAGTTTCAAAATAAAGACATTAAACAAAAGCGATAACAGAAAGCAATAAAGTCACGCATAGCATACAATGGTAAAAGCCTAAAGAAATCCCCAGCAGAGTCGTCATGCTGTCGACGCCCCCTCTTTTTTTCCTCGTGGAATCGGGTATGCGACATTCAGGAAGACAACTCTATTCCCACTTTGGGGATTGGGTATTGGATTTTAGAGAGTCGCCACCTATTGATTATAGTGCATTAGGACATTTTAAGAAGAATTAAAGATGAAAACCAGAGTTGGGTAAGGGCTTGAAATTATCCTAAGGGGAAGGTGTTAGGAACCCCTCAAGATACACTAGTGTGGTTCCCGGCCATGCTACAATTGTGACTTTGAAGGCACATGTAAATAAACAAACAAGCAAGCATTGCAAATATTGGAAAATTGTTACAAATAGGAGTGCAAAAAAGATTTAAAGATGTTGAAACTAAAGGATAACAATTTTGTAAATTAGGGAGAGATATGCAATGAGGGAGAGATCAAATAAATAATGCAAATAACTTAAGGAAATAAACAAGAGATGGAAGTTCAAAAAAAAAAAATTTTGGACAGCTTTTGAAAGATTCTGAAAATAACAACTAATAAAGAGGGAGAGAGGTCCTAGGTTTATACATTACATGGATCATTCGCACAATACTGGTACTCAATTGTACGCGAAGTGTTAATGGGTAATCATCATCTCCATGTCTACCCTTCCCACTCGTTTAGGTATTAAAGCGCGGAATGGTATCGTTTACCTACTGCATGCTATTACCCGTCCCAAACTATCAGTCCCGAGGTGTTAGGACTTCTAATCCTAAAAGGGAAGAAAGGGATGGAACCTTTATGGAGTTTTAAAGGATAAAATTCTAGTTGCGACATTCAAAACAATTAGCAAGTAAAAGGGGATAACAAACAGTCATACAAGGCTCAAATTAACCCCAGAAATCAAATAATCATTTAGTTTAGCATGCCTTAACAAATACTGGTTTGGTATTAGATTAAAATTACATCGCAAGCGGACTGGTTCAACACATAGATTTAGACAGAAAGTATGCATTAGGCAACTTGGATACAGTTGTCGGATATTAAAGTATTTACAGAAAAGCACTAATTTGTAGAAGGTAACTAATGCAGAGGTGTTTTTAAAAAAGAAAAAGGGGGACTGCAGACTTAGGACAGCAAATACATTTCAAAAAGGGTCGGAGGACTATTTTAATTGCACATGCAGAAAGAGTAATTATTGAAATCCAGAAGAGACAAACTTTAAAGAGTAAATTTCAGAACTGATTTAAACAACGAGTTCAGGGATCGTTTTGAAAAGAAATGCATTTAGGCAGAATATTAGAGAAGCTGTGTGAGAAAAGATACGCAAATTTGAAGAAAACTCGATTTTTGGGACAAATACACACTGGTTTAAAAGAGTTTAATCAAATGTTAAAGTTTTGAAAACGTTACTACGTTAGGCGTTTAGGAACCAATTAATCAATTATTATTGCTTTTAAAGAGCCAACGAGTTTGATGCAAAAATCCTATAGGCATGATATCTATGTTTTTTATCACTTGTTAATGAACTTGCAAAAAGATGCTTCCTAAATTTGCCTAATGAATATGCACATCCTATAGACATGATATCTATGAGGATTAAATCCTATAAACATGCTTTATAGGTGAGTTAAGTGTTAAATCCTATAGGCATGGTCTCTATGTGATTAAATCAGTATTAGAGCCCGTATATGCANACACCCTTTTACTATATTCCCCAAGTTTCATACAAAATTATTACAACTCAATAAATCAAACTGGAAATTAAAGATACATCAAAAGCTAATAGCTAGATCTAAGCAGCCTAATTCAATCTTGATGTCCAATAATATGTATTTAACCAACTCCGGGATCCAGATTTTCAAAAACTTCTCTTTATCCAAGGTGTTTCAAAGTTCCGAGGAATCTCAGGGATTCCAGGCATTGCTTACACCCAGGATATCATCAGAATTAGAATAGTGTAGTGTGGAAGAGCCAACTCTCAGGCATCCAAGTTCAGACAGAGCTCAGGGGTCCCAAAGCATGGCTTGCAAGAGAGGGGCAGACCTTATAGCTAGGAATAGGTGCAAAGTGAAAGGGAATTAGGGAGCCATGACAGGTATTGGTCATACCTAGCCATAAGGTAGGCTGGCACACCCCTGACCACTTGTTTAGTTGAACAAGTTAGGAGCAGACCTTTAGAAGGTCAAACCAAGGTCTGGATAATGATAGGACACTATCCGATCCAAGTCCAAAGCTCAAGCACATAAAAGGGGAAAGGGAAGTGGGAATTGATTGAGTTAGGGGTTCAAAGAACCCAGTTCAAAGTCATAGACAACAATATTATAGCGCCGCTATACCTTGAACCATACTCATATACAAAGGGGAAAGGGAAAGGGTATTCACATAAGAAAAGTAGTAGCAAAGTTGCAGAAACATAGTGAAGGAAAACCAAACAGAATTAGAATGTAAATACATAGTGGAGTAGCATTATTTATACTAAGAGAAACATACCGATTGCAAAGTAAGAATAAGCAGAACAACAGAGCAAGCAAATAGTAGGATCAAACTCAAATTTTCAGTAGAACACTTGAAAGTTTAGAGAGAACTCAAAGGTACTTCAGAAGGTAAAGAGTAGAAGTAGAGAGAAGAAGAGAGTAGAAAGCAGAGCTATGCGTATAAGAGTGCAATTCGAGAGTCTGTTCAATTATGAGGTCTCAAGTTGTAGAAAAGAAGTCCCTTCTTTCAAGTGCATAAGGGTAGCCCCCTTTTATAGTGCAAAAAATAAGTAGGAAGAGGTAAGAAATAACTTTGAAAAATCAGTCTCAATGATTTCCCTTCAGTCAAGGGATTTGATTTCAAACGGGTATAAGGTAATTAAGGAAAGAAAATAACTAAAAATCCTTTTCCATAGTAATATAATAGGGGTAAATAAATAGAGGCATTATTTAAGGAAAGAGCCTAGTGGTACACGATTTGGGCAAAAACAAGGAAAGGCAATCAATCAACAGCCAGTAAAGTTAGAAGTTGAGGTTTGGTGTAACGACCCGACTGGTAGTTTTGAGCACTAGTGCTCCGTTCAGCAGTCGGAGGCCATGAACAACTTCATTTAAGGTATTATGACTTGTACGCGTGGTCGAAATTAAATTTCAAGAAGTCCAGAGTTGATTTGGGAAGAGAATTCTCATTTCGAAAGCTTAAAGTTGAAAGAATGAGCTAGGATTTGAATTTCAAGTAACCGACCTCGGAATCAGGATTTGAAGGTTCCAGCAGGTTCGTATGATGATTTCAGACTTGGGCGTATGCCCGGATTGGGTTTTGAATAACCCGGGAGCGTTTTGGCGCCTATTGTGGAAGTTGGCATTTTAGAAGAAATTTCATAAGTTTGGCTTGAAGAGAATTTCAGTGTTATCAAAGTCTGTTTCGAATTCCGAGACTGTGAATAGCTCCGTATAGTGATTCTGGAGTTGGGGGCGCGACCGGAAGTGAATTCGGAGGTC